>QLPN01000340.1:0-17695 GCA_003314395.1 Albatrellus ellisii
TGTATCCGGATCCTGGACAAGCTCTGGAGATCCGACCGCCTCAAGCTTGCCAGTAGGTACATCAGACCTACTAGCACTCTGTACTAGGCTACACATATGCAAGACAGGGACCTGGAAATAAGTATCTTGCCCATATCAAAACTATTGAGTGATTGCTTTCCAATCCTATGACCATACTGGCATCATCCATGATCTCAAGTACATCTGGACCACAACAAGATTGCAAGATAGCAGGGCTGCAGCAGACTGAGCAGTAGTTGAGGACCATTGGAAGAGGTATATTGATGAGGGAGTGACCGATGATCCAGAAATTCTGGAAGATTTCGACCTTCTTTTCTACTGGCTGGTGCATATGATCTTACCCGCAACTCAATGATTTCAATATGGCTTACAGTATTTGTTCAAGCAAAATGATTGAAATACAATCTTATCTACCATGTTGCAATGGATATTCTCCCCATTCAGGCATCAGCAGTTCCCTCTGAGCACATTTTTTCCTCAAGTAAAGAAACTGATACTCTCCAACACTCCAATCTCTCCCCAGGCATGATAGAGATCTGACAAATCCTCAAGTTTTCCTTCAAGGGAGAAAGACTTGGCTTTAATGATGGCTGGATCATTTGAGAACATGATGAGATCTCAGTCATTGATGTTCCTCCCAGTACTGTCTGCAAGCTGCTCACAACTGGTCAAGTTGAGGAGTTGACCTGGCTTCTGTGTGAAGGAAAGTCCTAGAATTCATGTACAATAGCTTTAGTGTCTATTAATCTATGTACCTGTGTCTAATACAATCTCCTCAACACCACTTTGGTGCACTGGTACACACTGATCCCAAGGCTGTGTGTGGTATGTTTATGTGATCCACCTCAAGGTACCTCAAGGCATGTTGAGGTGGAATTAGCTGACTTCAACATCACCTCAATGTCACACTGTGGAAACACTACTCCCATATCTCAATATAAGAATGGGACTAGGATTGGTAGGCAGTCCTATATTAGGGAAAAATGGTGTGTGAGGAGGTTGACACATGGTTGAGGTATTGGTGCTACAAAAAGTGTTATAATGCACAATTGCCAAAATAGTGACTTGGCTTGGGTTCAAACCAAGGACCTTGCTAAGAGCGGCCTATTGGACGGTCTTAGGGAAGGTCTAGAATGTTACTCCTGGTAACCAGAGGTTGGATATTGGTTTGGTGAATGTAATAGAGGTTTCGGATGACGATGAAGAGCAGCAAAGGAGAATCCCTAGATTGCGAAGTTGACAAGACTGGGGTTTAAGACCGCCAGTTTGTCAACTATTTATACAAGACTAGCGATCTAACTATAGTACAGTTACGCAGTAAAGCGCAGTAAAGCACAGTAAGTAAACAATATTGCGCAGTAATGCGCAGTAAGTAACTGTTCATGTGATATAAGTGGCTCAGCCACAAGCGCGAAGTGAACTTGAGAAAAACAAAGGTAAATAAGAACGAGAAAAGAGAGTCCTTGCTAATTGTATAGTAATAGTCCTTAGCAAGTAAATGTTATAATAAATAAAGAAAGATAAAAGGAAAAGATAAGTCTAGTATAGTACCTGGAGCTAAGCTCACACTTAAGTATATAAATACTTAAGTACTATAATAGAGAAAAGAAGAATGATAAGTCCTTACTAAGTAAAGTGGAGCTAAGCTCACACTTGTAGTAATAATACTACACTTTACTAGTAAGTAAGATAAAAAATAAAAAAATAAAATAAAAGAAAACCGTTACGAGGTGCCAAAGCAAGTGCCTCGTAACAGACCTCCCATACTCTGGGTGGGTGCTCTAACCACTGAGCTACCAGGCCTTGTCCAAGTGAAGTGCTAATAGCATGATGTGATGCTGTACCTCAGAGACTACTGTAGAATTGTAACTCTGCTACAAATGTTGTAGCTCTGTTACAAAAGTGTAGTACATGTACAGGGTTGGGTATTTGACCTTAACTTCAACAAAAAGTTGTCCCCTAGTGTGGCATGCTGCACATGCTATGTGTATGGTGGTGTGGTGCAGTGTGCCAGTGTGGCACTGCACAGCAGTGCATTGATGAGCATCATGCACATGTAACACTGGAAAGTGACCATAAGTGACATCAGGTGAACACAGTGGCATTAATGTGCTGCATATGACAATCATCTGCAGTCACACCAATCATGCATTTGCTTAGGCATTGGAATACAGGACTGGGTTTGGCTGACAAGTATTGGTTTTTTCATTACCTTATGATGCTGATCACACTGTTTACTTATTAAGTGTACTTATCTCCATCTCATCTTATTGGTATTTCTTTTCTCTTTATGGTTTGAGCTCCTCTTAAACTCTATCCTGCTCTTACTATATCTTCTTTACCTTGTCCTTGTCTCACCTCAGCACTTCTGCATGTACTGAGGTGAGTATCTCTTCTGCTCTCTTAGCTCTCTTCTTACATACCTGCTCTATGCAGCTCTCTCTTTCTTCTGTGTACCCTCTACCCTCTGGTACACATCCTCTCTATATTACAGATGTGGTCTTAAGGCCCTCTGCTCTGTCCAACCAAGGCTGTAGCCTTGTCTCTTGCTAGAATGGCCTTTAGGCTCAACACTTATCTATTCTATGTTATGGTGTTTGCTTCCCTTGCTGTGCCACCCAGATTTCATCAACAAGGAGCAGGACTGATAGGATGTATTGGCTGAGGTGCAGTCCAGGCCCACCAAAGCAACCATGGAGTCATGAGTTGTGGAGTCAGCAATTGATATGATTGGTGCTTTCCCTTTTTCACTCATCCATTGTAGTATGATACCTTGTTTGTCATGTCCAGACTCTACCTCATTTCCAATCATCCCTATGATTGACCCTGCTGTCAGGCCACTCTTACTTTCCTCATATTTTTCCTCATCTTTCCCCATATTTCTTATGTTTCTATCATCATAGATCTTACAATTGCTCCTGATCTATCAAAGCAATTCCCATGGTCATGCATTCCACTGGTTCATCTTTATCAGCTGATGACATGTATGTTGTCCAATCCTTGATTGGCCCAGTCTATTCTTAGTTATGATTTGTTTTCTCACTCTTACTGCAGATGCTCACCAATCACTCCCACAGTTACTGCAGAGCCTCAGTCAGCACTTATGTGTCCCCTCTATTATTAGATATGACATCATTACTTTACTTTCTCATTCTCTGGCCCTATACTGTACAGCATGGTCTGTGTGCTCTTCAAAGTACTATATATATGATAGTTCACTTAGTGTTTTATCCCCAGTTCTGATCATCTGGGATATCTACTAAGTGCAGTAGCTTCTAGTCTCTTCATTGTCTTACTATACTGATTATATATCTGGGATATCTGCTAGTTGAAGTGCAATTATCCTTTTTGTTGTTTTAGATTTCTTCCTCATTTGTTTGGCTTCAATGTCTAGCATTGGCCTCACACCTGCATTGTAAATTTTCTGTTTTGTTTTGTTGTCCTCCAGCCTTGGAGCTAGACTTGTATTTAGATGGCTTGTTGTCCATCAGAAATGAACAGATTTCCCCCACCTGCAATTTATCTCACCTCGCCTGTCCAAGTCAGATTGTGAAAAAGTGCATTCCACTCTTCCCTCCATGTCTACTAATAACAAGAAAGTACTGTGCACCTTGTAGGTCACATTTTTATTTGCATTGTCATTGTCATGATTACTGTGTCATGTCTGTGTTATATCTCCCTTTTGTCACCCAGTCACATTGCAATGTTGCATTTATTGTGCTTAACTATGAACTTCCTCTACTTTGGTGTCTAGAGGATCTTACAACTCACACCTGTGCATGCAGGGCATGGGAGACAACCACTATGATGATGAAAGACATTGCAAATATATAGGAGATGGCTAACAGCCAGAGAGTGAGGGGTAGACACATGGCCTGCAGAAGTATGTAAGTGATCACCAGCATAGTGGGGTGCAGTGACATGGTTTAAGTATGTCAGACTGGGTGTAAGACATCTGAGGAGCATGTATGTAGTGTGCCCATGTTATATACTGTGTCATGATAAAGTTATAGTGGAGAGTGAAGTGTATAGGAACAAGGACTTCCTAATGAGGTGTGACACACATTGTATGGGGTATGAAGTGGAGTGGGTAGTCCAAGGAATCAGAAGGTGAAGTGTACATTAAGTATATTTGTGTGTTGTTATGGAGTGAAGTTGGACAAGAATATGGTATGTACAGGAATATTTCAACAACACCCCTCAGCAATTGTTGTGGTTGTGATTGTAGATTCTGCTATCACCATACCACAGCACATATCACTGTTGACTTAGCCAACAATCCAATTGTAGGCAAAGGCACCAAGCATATCAGTATCAAGTTCCACTTCATTTGTCAATGCATCAAGGAAGGCCTCATCTCTCTCTGTTACATCCCCTCTGCATCAATTGTTGCTGACATGCTCATGAAGCCACTGCTGTGTGCTGCATTCAAGATGCAGCACACCACTCCAAGTCTCACTGCTACAGGTGCACTGAATGTGGGGGGGTGTTAGCTATTCACAGTAATTTCATTCGGCTTCCTGTTGCCTTTACTTACTTCTTCATATGTATTACTTATGAATGTTCACATACTCATAACAGTTCAGACTACCTCTATCTCCTTGGACTGATTCTCCACTTCACACACCATTGCCCCATTCATTTCACTGGGATGATGCACATCCCTCCCACATATGGGCATTCTTGTATTCCACTATTTACTCTCCACCCCAACCTTACTGGGTGAACACTATATAAGATGGGCCACATACCATACATCTCCTCAGGCATCTTCTGCATAGTCTGGGTGGGTATCTCCTCCCATCTCATTCTCTCTTCATTTATCACTTCCCTGCAGCATACTTTAACCACATCATGTTGCCTTACTGCATTCAACTCCACTTCCTCTGCTGCAGATATATTCTCTGCTATCTCCCCATTCAAGGATATGTTGCTTACTGTCAGGCTGCTATTATTTCCTCTATTTTTCTCTTCATTTTTCCCATTTTTCTTATGTCTCTATTACCATAGATCTTACAATTGCTCCTGATTTACAAAAGTGATTCCCATGGTCATGCGTTCCACTTGTTCATCTTTATTGGCTGATGATGTGTATGTTGTCTGATCTCATGATTGGCCTGTTCTATCTTTAGCTATGACTCATTTTCTCACCATTACTGTGGATGCTCACCAATCCTTCTCACACCTGCTGCAGAGTATCACCAATCACTCTCACAGTTACTGCAGAGCCTCAGTCAGCACTTACAAATCCTCTCTATTATTAGGTATGACATCATTACTGTACTTTCTCATTCTCCAGCCCTATACTGTATAGCATGGTCTGTGCATGCTCTAGGGTACTATATAAACATAGGACTCCTAGCAGTTTATTCCCCAGTTCTGATCATCTGGGATATCCACTAGGTACAGTAACTTCTCCTTTTCCTGTTCTACTTAGCTGATTATATATCTGGGATATCTGCTAGCATGATTGTCCTTTTGTTTTAGCTTCTTTCTTGTTGTTCAGCTTCAACATAGCATCAGCCTCACACTTACCATACTTCAATCAACTCTGTTTGTCCTCACTTGCCATAACCTGCACTCACAAGAGCTGACTGACTATCTATAAGGAAAGTGGAAGGGCCTTTGACAGGGTAGCCCAGCTCTTGTAGCAAGTTCCTCATCCAAAGCATCTCCTCACCTGCTTCAACAGCTGCTATAAATTCTGCCTCTGTAGTTGAAAGGGCAACTAAGGACTGCAGCTTTGAACTCCAGCTCACTGCTAAGAGCAGCCTATTGGGTGGTCTTAGGGAAAGCTTGTGATAACTATACCCCTGGTAACAAGGTAGTTGTAGTGCACTTGATAAGTGTAGTATACATTTCTGATGATGATGAAGAGAGGGATCAATGAGATAGTGATGAGGATGATACCACCAATGACTAAACAAGGATCCAGAGTGATGAGTTTAGGATGTCTTGGTGATGCTTAGAGATCTTAGACTTGGTTCTTAGAGTTATAAGTGAGAGGAAGGCAAGCTTTGATCAAGTGCAGTGTAGGGGAATCCCTAGATTGTGAAGTTGACAAGACTGGGGTTTAAGACTGCCAGTCTTTCAACCATTTATACAAACTTGAGTGTCCTAAAGATTGTACAAATAAATAAGGTTCACTGATCAACAATGATTGCACAGCAATCAACATGATCATGTGACACAAGACACATCCATAGTAAGCTAGAGTAAAGTAGCTATGAGCACAAAAATAGAACAAGAGATAAACAAAGATAAACAAAGGTAAGTCCTTGCTAATTGTATAGTAGTAGTCCTTAGCATGTAAATGTTATCATAAATAAATAAAGAGAAAATGAAGACACTTTATAGTACTTGGAGTAAAACTCACAGCACAGTATATAAATACTGTAGTACTATAAAGGGAAGAGATAAAGATAAAGTCCTTACTAAATAAAGCTCACACAGCTATAGTAAACAGTACTATGCTTTACTAGTAAGTAAGATAAGAAAAGAAAAAAAGAAAAAGTGTTACAAGGTGCCAAAGCAAGTGCCTCATAACACCTCCATAGTGATGGTGACAGAGTCTTCTGTGCCATAATGAAGTGTCTAGAGGCAAAGTCGACAAAGATAATGCAGAGTTGACTGTAGGAAGTGGAGTGGGAGTGGTGGTACCTTTGAGATAGGCACAGTTCGAAGCATTGACTGATGCTGAGAACAAGATAGAGCCAGACCTGATGAAGTTCATAACAGTTTTGAGGATAACCACAGAGAACTGCTTGTAATGAGTAGGGAATAGAACTGAAAGGAGGTTGTTTCAGAGATCTGGGACATGTAGCACATTGGTAAACTTGAGAGGGTGGAGTTGCTGACCATCTATCTCTGGAACAAACAGAACAGACCCAATACCTGCAGAGTAAACAAGATTGTTGTCTGCTAGTTGAACTGGGACTCTGTGTGGCCTATGATTTCGAAGCCAGTGTCTGTGGGGAGTGTTGAAGTGTGAGGGATCAGCATGGTGGTCTCCTAGGCCAGGTCACTCCACTTAAGGAGGATGGAAGGGTGATGGTGGGTAGAGGGCAGGCAGAAGCTCAAGTAGAAATAGAAGCACTATCATTGCACAGAAATATGAGTAGTAGAGAATGGACAGTGCATCCATGATAGTGGAGAGACAGAGAAGTCAACTACTAATTAATGTCCCAGACAGAGTCCTTAAGTACCAAATGCTACCATGCACAGACCATGCTGAGTAAATGTGTGGGGCATGGGTGTCAGAAGTGAAGAACAGTTATGTAATTTCCGACAGGCCCCCATGTTTGAGTGACTGGTGAGTAAGGTAGACAAATGAAAGGGAGACTGGGCAAAAGAGTAGACTCAACAAAGGAAGATAGTAAGAGTGTGAAGTGGTGTACATATGTAGGAGTGGTGGCAATGAGTGGCCAAGTAAAAAGAGAGCTACTCGACAGTGTAGAGGTGTGAAGTAGCATGCATAGAGGTGTATGTGCACAAAAGAGGGTGCAGTGCATGCAAGAACTGTGAGACTGTAAGTAGAACCACCATAAAGAGAGAGGTGGAGTAAACACAAAGTGTCACACATGTAAAAGTAAGGTGCAAAGAGTGAGCATGAGTAAAAGTAAAAGTGGTGCTTATCTCTAGAATCAGCCTGCAGCATGCAGGGACCCTAAGCATAGAGGCACAAAGTAAGTAGAAATGAACTCCTCCAGAGAGAGTATAGTGGATCTATAGCCACAAAGATGAGAGAAAGGAGTGATGGAGGAGGAAAGTAAAAAGTAAAAAGTACAATGGCATTGTGTAATTGTCCTCCTTTTCAGTCTGATGGGCTAGTGGACCATCTCCAACCAACCTGAAGTACCTCCCCTCATCCTGCTATGGCCTCTCCCAGTCCTCCCAGGTCCTATATCCTATATGGTGGCCCCAATGAAAAGTTTAGATGCTTGATATTGGCTTTTTTGTCATTCTTGAGGGCACTTATGCCAAAGGCTGGCCAAGTGGTGGGTATGGTGGTGATGCAGCACATGAGGGTGGTGGGTGGTGGTGGGTGGTGAAAGAGAGAGTGGATGGTTAAAAGTAGAAATGAGGGACCTAGGGACCTGCAGGGCCCATAACCTGTTGATGCACAAAGGATCAACATGGTGGTCTCCTAGGCCAGGTCACTCCACTCAAGAAGGATGGAAGGGCAATGGTGGGTAGAGGGTGGGCAGTGCTAAGAGCAGCCTATTGGACATTCTTAGGGAAGGTCTGCTATAACAATACCCCTGGTAACAAGGTAGTGGATACACACTTGGTCAGCATAATAAGCATTCCTGATGATGATGAAGAGAGGGATCAATGAGATAGTGATTAGGATGATTCCACCAATGACTATATGAGGATCCAGAGTGATGAGTATATGATGTCTTAGTGATGCTTAGAGTGACTTAGAGATCTTAGACTTAGTTCTTAGAAGTGAAGCAAGTTTGTAGTGAGCTTAGGTCAAGTGCAGTAAAGGAGAATCCCTAGATTGCGAAGTTGACAAGACTGGGGTTTAAGACCACCAGGCTTTCAACTACTTATACTAAACTAGAGTTCTAAAGATAGTACAAGTAACATAAAGTTCATGGATCAATGATGATTGCACAGCAATCAATGAAGGTCACATGACTTGAGATGTGTCCATTGGATATAGTAAGTGGCTCAGCCACAAATGTGAAATAAACAAGAGGTAAACAAAGGTAAATAAAGATGAAATAAGATGAGTCCTTGCTAATTGTATAGTAATAGTTCTTAGCAAGTAAATGTTATAATAAATAAATAAAGAAAGAGAGGAAAAAGATGAGTCTTTAAGTAAGTAAATACTTAAGTACTATAAGGAGAAAAGGAAATTGAGTCCTTATGAAGTAAAGTGGAGCTGAGCTCACACTTGTAGTAATAATACTACACTTTACTAATAAGTAAGAAAAGAGAAAAGAAAAGAAAAAGAAAACAGTTATGAGGTGCCAAAGCAAGTGCCTTGTAACAGGCAGAAGCCCAAGAAAGAAGAGAAGCACTATCATTGCACAGAAACATGAGTAATAGAGAATGGACAGTGCATCCATGATAGCAGAGAGGGGTAGAAACCAACTGCTAATCAATGTCCCAGAAAGAGTCCTTAAGTACTAAATAGCTACCATGCATAGACCATGCTGAGTAAATGTGTGGGGTGCAGGTGTCAGAAGTGAAGAACAGTTATGTAATTCCAACAGGGAGTCATATAAGATGTTGCTCCTGTGTTTGCACACCACAGAGAGTCAGGAGTAGAGGGTATGGCTGTTGTTGGAGATAGTGAAGCTTCAGGAGAGATGGTAGCAGTACCAGCAAAGTGAGTAGTATTGAAGTCCATGATAGGCAAATGGAGTCAACACAATAAAGGCTTTGTGGTGTGAGAGTGAGTGATGCAATATTGATGTGACTTGGTTTATGAGTGGATTGGATGCCAGTGAAGGTCTTGCCAAAGTTTTGTAGTGATGGTGCAAGTGGTAGTTGAGATAACACTATGATTTCTAACTTGAGGAGTTGAGACTTCAATGTTATTGCAAAGGAATCAGCAAGTGGAATTTGCTGAAACTTGGATTGGATATTGATGCAGTGTTAGGAGAGGTCTGTACAAGATTTCAAGAGTATCAAATGCATGGAAGTCTAGATATAAAAGTCACAAAGTCAAAAGAGCACAGGGCCCATAACCTGTTAATCCTTGAGGTAATGTGTGACTTGTGGATTGATTGCTAAGAGTGGCCTATTGGACGGTCTTAGGGAAGGTCTATAATGTTACTCCTGGTAACCAAGGTTTGGATACGAGCTTGATGGATGTAATAGAGGTTCCTGATGACGATGAAGAGTGGGATTAACGATATAGTTATGAGGATGATTCCACCAATAACGATACGAGGATCCAGAGTGATGAGTGTAAGATGTCTTAGCGACGTTTAGTGACTTAGAGTTCTTAGACTTTAGTTTAGAGAGTGAAGTGAGATTGTAACGAGCTTAGATCAAGCGCAGTATAGGAGAATCCCTAGATTGTGAAGTTGACAAGACTGGGGTTTAAGACCGCCAGTTTGTCAACTATTTATACAAGACTAGCGATCTAAGTATAGTAAAGTTGCGCAGTAATGCACAGTAAGTACGCATCCATGTGATATAAGTGGCTCAGCCACAAGCGCGAAATGAACATGAGATAAACAAAGGTAAATAAGGATGAGGAAGGAGAGTCCTTGCTAATTGTATTGTAATAGTCCTTAGCAAGTAAATGTTATAATAAATAAAAGAAAAGATAAAAGAGAGAAGATATAGTACTTGGAGCTAAGCTCACACTTAAGTATGTAAATACTTAAGTACTATAAAAGAGAAAAGAAAAGATAAGTCCTTACTAAGTAAAGTGGAGCTAAGCTCACACTTGTAGTAATAATACTACACTTTACTATAGTAAGTAAGATAAAAGAAAAGAAAAGAAAAGAAAAGAAAAAAACCGTTACGAGGTGCCAAAGCAAGTGCCTCGTAACATTGATCAGTGAGTACTACAAACACCACACTAGGTGGGGGACTAGAGTCTGAGACACACAACTGAGTAAAAAAAGTAAGAGTGAAGTTACAGTACCTAGAGTCCAAGATGAGCAACTAAAGAAAGAAGCTACACCACCTGGAACTCTTTTATAGTATGCATAACTGTGGAGTATGAACTATAACCATGTGTACTATGTATGTGTGGAGTTAGAACTCAAACCCATGAGGACAAAGAAAGATATAAGTAAATGTAACACAGAGTCTGGAAATCTCAAGATAGAGAATTAACAAGAGAGTTGGTGAAGAACCTTTAATAACAACAAATAGTGGTGGCTGCACCAATGCCATCATCATCACTCACTAGGCTGTGTAGAAAAAATCTGGGTGAGGGTGAGGAGTTTTGTGGAGGGCAGGCCAGAGAAGAGGACAGTGACCTCTATGGTGTGGCTGATGAAAAGGAGGAAGAATTCATCTGGGAGGAGAAATGAGAGAGGTGTACTGAGCAGTGAATGAGGGAGGGTGACCAGGGAGTGCAGGGAGCTGGATGGCAAGGAGAAGGCACAAGGTTTGCATGACTGGTGAGGTTCATGTGAGGCACATGCTTGGCTAGTGAGGTCACAAGAGTGTGAGAGGGAAAGGAGGAGGTATGAGACAATACTTCTTAGGATGAATGCATGCTATCAAGCAGGTATCCCAGATGTATAAAGCTAAAGAACTATGTACAACAGAAGTGCCTGGATTTATTGTGAATATCTATCATCAATTTATGTAATTCCAAGATCAAATTTCTAGTATAATTCCAGCTACTTATAGTATTAATTTGTTTAAAAACAAAATTAGGATTTTTATTTTTGTGGGCAGGATAAATTTGCTCTAAAAATATATGAATTATTTAGAATAGATATATTTAGATATTCTATATATACTAAGAGGATCAGTGCACAGACCATGTGCTGTCACTATTGGGCAGGCATATGTAAGTAAGATGCACAGCATTGCATAGCATCAATAAGCATCTGTGGGAATTGTAGTCAGATCAGTATAGTAAGCAGTCTGATGAGTATACCAGTATGAGTCATAGATAAGATCTACCATTGATCTGATAAGATAAGACAAGATATCTCCAGTAGATCTTATGTGATAAGAGTGAAAGAAATTGTAAAATGAAGAGAAAAATAAGTACATTCTGACAGTTGGCAAGTTGTTCAGGAGAGACATAAGTTAGAGATAGATAGTGAAGACAGGTGGGCATGGCTAGCAGGAGGCATGGATATCTTGGTACAACATGGGTGCAGGTGACAGTAGTGGGAGAGGCTGCAATGAAATCACAGAGAATGAGTGACAGGCAGCATGGGAGAGTGGGATCATGAGAGAGAGGTGTGAGAGGGAGCACTGACATGGGAGAAAGGACATGAAGCACACAATGAGAATGTGCATGAGAGTGAGATAGAAAGTGAGGCAGCATGATAGAGAGGGCATGCAAGACAGGGGACCACTTGAAAGATATTGCATGCACAAGAGAGGTGAGCATAGTCTCATTCACAGACCTTGACTACATATTTAGTATCAGAGAGTACTAAGGGTGGCTGATTGGATGGTCTTAGGGAAGGTTTGTAATAACTGCACCCCTGGGCATGAGGTGGTTGTTGTGTGCTTGATAAATGTAGTAAACATTCCTGATGATGATGAAGAGTGGGATCAATGAGATAGTGATGAGGATGATACCACTGATGACTAAATGAGGATCCAGAGTGATGAGTTTAGGATGTCTTTAGCAACACTTAGAGTGACTTTAGAGATCTTAGACTTAGTTCTTAGAATGTGAAGCAAGATTATAGCAACCTTAGGTATAGGAGAATCCCTAGATTGCAAAGTTGACAAGACTGGGGTTTAAGACCACCAGGCTTTCAACTATTTATACAAAACAGGAGTTCTAAGAATACTAAACACATGTAAGGTTCACAGATCAATGATGATTGTGCAGCAATCAATGGAGTCATGTGACCTGAGATACATCCATAGTAAGCTAGTTGTATAGTAGCCACAAGCATGAGTGAAATGAGAGATGAACAGAGACAAATAAAGATGAAATGGGGTGAGTCCTTGCTAATTGTATAGTAATAGTCATTAGCAAGTAAATATTATAATAAATAAAGGGAAGAAAAGCTTTATAATACTTGGAGTAAAACTCACAGTGCAGTATGTAAATACTGTAGTACTATAAAGGAAAAAGAGATAGAGTCCATACTATAAGTTGGAGCTAAGCTCAACAACAGTAGTTAATACTACACTTTATAGTAAGTAGGATAAAAAAGAGGGAAAGAACAAAAAAAAAGAAATGTGCTACAAGGTGCCAAAGCAAGTGCCTTGTAACATCACCCCCTCTTCATGCAATGCTTGGTGGGGTCCCCTGACCTGTTGCCCTCCCTCCTCCACTTAGTAGTGGTGCCCTTCATGGTCTGGGAAGGGGAGGATGTCCCATGCTGGCACAAAACTATTGGGCATGCCCCTGTTGAAGAACCAGGGGTGGTTGGGGGGGTTGGCAGAGGTGGCAGTGATGTGTTGGGCCCAGTAATGGGCCTCCTTGCAGGAGTGGTGAAGGGTGGCCTGGGTGGCAAGGTGATGCTCCTGGATGAACTTGCATTCATCCAACAATGCCAGGAAGGTGGCATCAGAGTGGTGGATGGTGGGGCAGGTGTAGGGGGTTCAGTGGCATCAGGGGTTGGGGCATTGAGCCTGGTGGTGGCCATGCTGGCCATATTTGAAACAGGCCCCTCTTGGTGGGGCTTGGGCAGGGGATGAGTGTTACGAGGCACTTGCTTTGGCACCTCGTAACGCGTTTCTTTTTCTTTTTTCTTTTTCTTTTCTTTATCTTACTTACTAGTAAAGTGTAGTATTATTACTACAAGTGTGAGCTTAGCTCCACTTTACTTTAGTAAGGACTTATCTTTCTTTTCTCTTTTATAGTATTTAAGTATTTACATACTTAAGTGTGAGCATAGCTCCAGATACTATATTAGACTTATCTTTTCTCTTTTTATCTTTCTTTATTTATTATAACATTTACTTGCTAAGGACTAGTATTATACAATTAGCAAGGACTCCTTTACTTCGTTTCTATTTACCTGTGTTTACACCTTGTTCATTACGCGCTTATGGCTGAGCCACTTATATCACATGGACGCGTACTTACTGCGCATTACTGCACATTATCATTTACTTACTGCGCATTACTGCGCAACTTTACTATAGTTAGATCACTAGTTTCGTATAAATAGTTGACAGACTGGCGGTCTTAAACCCCAGTCTTGTCAACTTCGCAATCTAGGGATTCTCCTATACTGCGCTTGATTTAAGCTCATTAGCAATCTCGCTTCACTCTCTAAACTAAAGTCTAAGAACTCTAAGTCACTAAACGTTGCTAAGACATCTTACACTCGTCACTCTGGATCCTCGTATCGTTATTGGTGGAATCATCCTCATAACTATATCATTGATCCCACTCTTCATCATCATCAGGAACTTCTATTATGTTCATCAAACTCATACCCAAACCTTGGTTACCAGGAGTAACATTATAGACCTTCCCTAAGACTGTCCAATAGGCCACTCTTAGCAGGAGCAATATGTCCATAGCAGTTGTCTGGTACAGCCAAAGAGATTTGGGTATCGACCAGTCTCTGACCATGTGCAGGAATGACAATTTCTTCTGCACTGTAAAGATCCAATCCAGCAGCATGCTCTGATCCTCGAGTAGGTAAGGTGGCTAAGTCTGAAAGTCATTTGATTGGAATGGAACAATGTTGAATTGATCTAATAGTGAGAGGATGTGCAAGGTGGAATTCTTTAACCAGCTTTGGTACATCTTTGATCATGATGCATGCTGGTTCCCAGGAATTTTTGTCTTCTGGGTAGTTTTTCCATTTGATAAGATATTGAATATTTCCTTGATATTTTCTGCTATTTAGGATCTGTTCAATCTCATATTGTTCCACATTATCCTTGATAATGGGTGGAGGTGGAGATTTGATGACTCATTCCAGAATATCATTTGGAGTGAATGGTAAGAGTTTGACAATGTGGAATACTGGGTGGATTTTCATAGATTTGGGAAGTGTTAATTCATAAGTGTTGTTTGATAACACTTTGATGATAGGATAAGGTCCCAATCTTTTGTGATCCAGCTTTCATATGGGTCATCCTGTTTGTATGTTAGAAGCATCTAACCAAACTTTATCTCCAACTTGATATTTGGGGGTATTTCCTTTGTGTGCATCATAATATTTCTTCATGTCATCAGCCACTTTCTTTAGCACTGATTCTGCATCTTCCCTCATCCTTTTTAATCCTTCAATGAAATTTTCTACTGAATCAATAGTGGATGTCTTGCCCAGTTCGAATCCCATACACAGATTTTGTCCAGAGTTCAACATAAATGGGGAATATTTGGTTGAGGCGTTAATTCTGTTGTTATAATAGAACTCTGCCATTGGTAACCAATTCATCCAATCAGACTGGTAATGATCAACAAAAATATGGAGATATTGTTCTATCTCTTGATTTATTCTTTCTGTTTGACCACCTGTTTGTGGATGGTAGGCTGTGGATAAGGCTGTTTTAATGCCTAATAACTGACTTAATTCCTTCATCATTTTGGAAGTAAATTGAGGACCTTGATCAGATAAAATCTTTTTGGGTAGTCCATGAAGTTTCCAAATATTGTCTCTGAACAATTGCACTACTCCTTTGGCTGTTATGTCAGACATTGTTGCCATGGTATGGATCATTTTTGAAAAGCAGTTGACTACAATCAGAATAGAATCATATCCCTGGCTATCTGGTAATTGAGTGATGAGGTCTGTGGATATGATTTGCCAGGAGTTTGATGGTATCTCATTTGGGGTAAGTTCTCCTTATGGTTTTCTTGCGATTGTTTTGGTCCTTTGGCATATGTTGTAGCTTTTGACATATTTTCCAACATATGCAGCCATTCCCTTCCACCAAAAGGTTCTTGACACTATCTCCAGTGTCCTCCATTGCCCCAGATGTCCTGCTACAGGAGTATTGTGCATTGTTTGACTATGTCTGCTCTGCAGCTGTTTGGGACAAGGATTTTATCTTTGTATGTCAATAATCCTTTTTTATTTTGTCCCCAACCAGCTATTGTAGCCATCTTTGTTTTGTCTGCTGATAATTCTACCCACATTTTAATGTCTCTGTCCTTCTCCTGTTTGTCTGCAATCTTTTGAAGGAGTGGAATGTTGTTTGTCAATATTGCTTGTATATGGTTTGACTTGGTGAAGAATTCTTGTTTAAACAATATGACATTTTTGTTGTCATTTTCCACCCCTTCCTTATGATCTGCTCATCTCAAGAGGAGATCAGGTTTGGCCAAACTCTTCCCCAGTTGGTGGGAAAGGTGAAAGTTGAACCTAGAAAGAAATAGAGACCATCAGGCCTGGTGACAGTTCAATTTCTGGGCACTCATATAGTACTCTAGGTTTTTGTGATCTGTGATGATCTTGACTGGACTATCTGTTCCTTCTAGATAGTGTCGCCATTGCTCTAAGGCATGTATAATGGCCAACATCTCTTTGTCATAGATGTCGTAGTTCCTCTCTGCTGGTGATAATCCTTTGCTGATATATGTGACTGGATGCCACTTCTCATCATCTCTCATCTGTGATAGTACAACTCCTGTAGCATACCCCAAACTGTCTGCTTCTACAAGATAGGGGCGATTGGGTTCAGGAAAGACTAAGACAGGTTTAGAACATAACACTGTCTTTAAGTTTTCAAACAAGTCTTTTTGTTCCTGTTCCCAGTGCCATTTGCTATTTTTTTGTAGTAGTGTGTTTAGGGGTTTCACTATGCCTGAGAATCCTCGAATAAAGTGACAATAGAAATTGGTGAATCCCAAAAAGGAGTGGACTTCTGTGACAGAGGTTGGTGTCAGCCAATTGGCTATCCCTTGAACTTTGACTGGGTCCATCATGATTTTGTCAAAGGATATTTTAAGGCCTAGATAGTCTATCACTGTCTTCTCAAAGTTGCATTTTTCAGGTTTCAGATACAGTTTGTTGTCATGTAATATAGTGAGGACTTCTTCAACAATGAGATGGTGTTCTTCTAATGTTGCAGTGAAGATGAGGATGTCATCCATATAGACTACCACTTTGCCCCTAGCAATGAGTTCCCTAAAAAGGTGGTTCATCATGGTTTGAAATGTTGCAGGGCTATTGGTAAGTCCAAAGAACATAACAAGAGGTTCAAATAATCCTTTGTTTGTAATGAAGGCAGCCTTCCATTCATCTCCTTCTTTAATTCGAACGTTGTTATATCCCCATCTGATGTCAATCTTAGTGAAATATTTAGCTCCTTTGAGTTTATCTATCAATTTCAAAATGAGTGGTAAGGGATAGGAATTTTTGATAATAATCTCATTGAGACATCGATAATCTTGAATTGGACACAATTCTTTTGATGAAGAAGAATGGTGAAGCCATGGGAGATTTGGATATGTGTATATGTCCTGATTTCAAATTTTCTTTGACAAATTTCTCCAGTTCTTGTTGTTCAACAAAAGAAAGGTTATACACCTTTCCCATGTGCATCTTTGCTCCAGGTTTTAATTTGATTACATGATCCAAAATTCATTTGGGAGGTAGTTCATCAAAAGATTCTTTTGCAAAAACAGATTTGAACCCATGATATGCTTTGGGAACCATATCTTCAAAAGATTTCTTTATCTCTTCTTTTCTACCTCTATTGCTAGATCTTGGGATATGTTTCAAATAGCAGCATCCTTCTCATCATCTCCTATCATGATGCAGAGGATGCAATCTCCTTTCTGCATTTCATCATCATCGTCATTGTCAACTTCCACTGTTTTTGGTATTTCCTGTTTCAATTTCTCTGCCTTCTTCTTCTTCCATTCCTTTCTTTCTTCAACTACTTGTAAGTGACATTGTCTTGGGCATCTGGTAAACAATATAAGTCCTGTATTCCAGTCTATTTCTGGGTTGTGGATTTTATGCCAAGTTTCTCCTAGAATTAGGTTGACTTTGCCTAGTCCCATAACACAGAACTAGTGTAAAACCTGTTGCATTGCAACATTGAGTTATAAAGCATCATCTGTGAAAGTATACATACC
>QLPN01000341.1:0-35185 GCA_003314395.1 Albatrellus ellisii
TGTATCCGGATCCTGGACAAGCTCTGGAGATCCGACCGCCTCAAGCTTGCCAGTAGGTACATCGGACCTACTAGCACTCTGTACTAGGCTACTGTTAGGATCCGATCTTTCATTTTCTTTCTTCTCCTTTTGGGCAGACCTCTTATGATGTTGCTCATGTCTGGTCATACGCTGAACTGTATGAATACATGGGCACAACCCCATAGCAACGATACCAGGTGTGTTCCCTTATGTCTCCCCCCTTCTTATTCTTTCCATCCATTACTTGGATACTACTTAAAAGAACATCGCAACGTACAATAGGGATCATTCTTGACCTCCTGTACCTTATCTTGTTCCAACACCTTGTATCACCTTGTCTCTGGACATACAACTCGTTGTCAGTCTGAATCACAACTTGTTGTCCTTATGGAGTCCCCTTTCCTTGACTATAGGTGTTTGGCCGCTTCACATGCTGAATCCTAACACTAGGTCAAGAATCCCTTGTCACTCCCTTTAGGACTCACCCTGGCACCCCTGATTCCCCATCCCTTACCCACAGGATTTAGGTTTAGTCCCAAATGGGATATCATCCTTTTTAAGAACCTCCCAGTTGAATATCTTGGCCATGACACCTGGAGGATCATGGGCACAGACCAGTTCCTTGACAGCAACTGTGCCACTTCAACAGACCCTTCAACCCCGAACATATGAGCTTACTGCCTCAATCCAACCACCTCCACCCCCATTGACATCCCACTTCCTGGAAGTGGCACCACGAACCCCTCAGGATCATTATTGATACCAGGAAACCCCCCATTCTATCCTCCCCTCCCACCTAGTCCTGCTCCAGTTCTGACTCCAACTTGGACAATGTCGACGTCCACCCCCCAATTATTGAAAATCAATGAGCCTCCCAAGTATGATGGCATGAGGAAGGACTTCCAAAGCTTTTATCTTTCCTGCCACAAGTACCTTATTGCTCATGCTGACCTGCTCCCTTCGGACAGTCAAAAAATCCTTTTTGTGTTATCCTTCATGACAAAAGGGATGGCAAAAGCCTTCAATGACTGCTACTTGCTCAAAAACCTCCATACCCTTTGTATGCTGACTTCATTATAGAACTAAAAAAGACTTTCGATGACCCACACAAGACCAAATGCACCTATGCAGAATTATGAGCCTTCAAACAAAAAACCACCACAGTTGAGGAGTGCAATGCTACCTTTTTAGCCTTAGCCTACGAGGCTGGAATTGTCGATGATGAAACCAAAATTGACTACTACAAACAAGGCCTTAATTCTGCCCTCTGCAATAGAATATATAATGGAGATCTAGGCAAGACCAGAAAAAGTTATGGATGCCTACCTTTTTCCCTCAAGCCCCTAACACTCCTCGACACAATCCAAATGCTATGGATGTTGACAGGACTCACCCAATTTCCACTGACCAACCCAGACTGAAGAAACTCACAGATGAGGATCGAGAGAGACTATGGAAGGAAGGAAAATGCTTTGTGTGTTGACAGAAGGGACATATGGAATCACAATGCCCCTCAAAACAAGCCAAACCCCAAATTCAAATGATGACAGAAGACCTGCTGCTTGACACCCTGGACCCCTCCACTATATCATCCCAATCCTCAACATCCCACAGATCTCAGGTCAATCATACCCCCAACAGTGACACCAATTGGAAATACCTAGTCCACCTGCATACAATGCAGAAGAGGTCCACCAACTTAATGAACACATCTGTGCAATGCCAATGGAGGGTAGGAGATGCTAAGAGCGACCTATTGGGCAGTCTTAGGGAAGGTCTATAATGTTACTCCTGGTAACCAAGGTTTGAATATTGGCTTGATGAACATAATAGAGGTTCCGGATGATGATGAAGAGTGGGATTAACGATATAGTTATGAGGATGATTCCACCAATAACGATACGGGGATCCAGCTTGATCTAGTATAAGATGTCTTTTAGTGATTTAGAGTTCTTAGACTTAGTTTCTTAGAGAAGAGGAAGGTTATAGTGAGCTTAGTTCAAGCGCAATATGAAGAGAGATCCCTAGATTGCGAAGTTGACAAGACTGGGGTTTAAGACCGCCAGTCTGTCAACTATTTATACAAGACTAGTGATCTAACTATAGTACAGTTACGCAGCAAAGCACAGTAAGTAAACGAATGTGCGCAGTATAGCGCAGTAAGTACACGTCCATGTGATATAAGTGGCTCAGCCACAAGCACGTAATGAACCAGAGGTAAACAAATGTAAATAAAGACGAGAAAAGAGAGTCCTTGCTAATTGTATAGTAATAGTCCTTAGCAAGTAAATGTTATAATAAATAAAAGAAGATAAAGAAGAAAAGGTAAGTCTTAATATAGTACTTGGAGCTAAGCTCACACTTAAGTATTGTAAATACTTAAGTACTATAAAAGAGAAAAGAAAATGATAAGTCCTTACTAAGTAAAGTGGAGCTAAGCTCACACTTGTAGTAATAATACTACACTTTACTATAGTAAGTAAGATAAAAGAAAAAGAAAAAAAGAAAGAAAGAAACCGTTACGAGGTGCCAAAGCAAGTGCCTCGTAACAGGAGAGCATTAACAGAGCTTTCGGAGGATTTTTGATAGGTTCTGAATCCTGTATGCAACTCAGAACCACCATCATGTATCCCAATGATATGATAAGAGCTACACCATCCATGAATTCATTTACTGTTCTGGTTGTACTCTCCAACTCATCACAAAGCCATATCATTAACAAACAGGCCCTTATTGACAGTGGGGCTACCAACAACTTCATTAATATCCACCTTGTAGAGAAGGCCAGGCTCCAACAGATACCCTTACCCAAAGAATGAATGATCTGGAATGCCGATGACACAGGAAACATATTGGGATGAATTAAGAATGAGGTGGAGTTGCACATGCAGGTTGGGACTCATATTGAAGTCCTTCATTTCTATGTGACAGAGCTAGGACATGACAATGTTATACTAGGACATCATTGGCTCATGTGCCATAATCCCGAGATCAACTGGTGCAAAAAACAACTAAGGCTCTCTTGATGTCACCCCTCCTCAATCTGTGCAAAGAAATGTATCTTCAAATCTTGTGGAGTCTGTCTCTTGGCAGGATTTCCCCTCAAACATGATGACTAGATATACATGGGTTTCTTCAAGGAGGAACAGTTATGCCAAGCCACTCATGCTGAAGCCAGCACCCCCATCCCACCCTGTTTTTGCCAATTTCAGTCTGTCTTTGATGAAACCACCTCTCATGCCCTACCACCACTATGAGAGTGGGACCATGCCATCAACCTCAAACCCGATGCAATCCTTACTAATAATTGCAAAATATATCCCCTCAACCCCACAGAACAAGAGGCATTGGACATATTTCTACAAGACATGCAAAAATGAGGATATATCTGAACATCAAAATCACCCTTTGCATCCCCCTTCTTCTTTATCAAGAAGAAGGATGGCAAACTTCAGCTGGTCCAAGACTATTGGCAGTTGAATGCATTAACAATCAAGAATCAGTATCCTCTCCCCCTAATTTCTGATATCATTGACAAACTGAAGACAGCCAAATACTTCACAAAGTTTGATATATGCTGGGGGTATAATAATGTATGGATAAAGGAGGGACATGAGTGGAAAGCAGCCTTCAAGACCAATTGCAGCATGTTTGAACCACTAGTTATGTTCTTTGGACTCATGAATTCCCCCACAACATTTCAAGCAATGATGAACTCACTGTTTAAGGATCTTCTGGATACAGGTAAGGTCTTTATCTACATGGACAACATCCTAATTGCCATGGCCACTATGGATGAACACGATGCTTTGGTCGAGTGGGTTCTCCAACATCTCCAAGATAATCACCTCTTTCTCAAGCTGGAGAAGTGCTCCTGGCAACAAGAAGAAATTGAGTAATTGGGACTAGTCATACACCTGGGCCATATTGCCATGGACCCCAAGAAATTGAATGGCATTCAAAGTTGGCTGATACCCACCAAGTTGAAGGAAGTTCACATGTTCCTTGGCCTAGTGGGTTTCTATTGTCGTTTCATATGAAACTTCTCACAACTTACACAGCCATTGCACAATTTAACAAAGAAAAATCAAGAATGGGCCTGGGACAATCCACAACAACATGCCTTCTTGATGCCAAAAATGAAATTTCTCTCCTCCCCTATACTATTATCCCCTGATGTACAAGCCCCCATTCTGACTAGAATGTAACATGTCAAAGGCAGCTTGTGGAGGCATGCTGTCTCAATGGGGTGAAGATGGGTTATGGCACCCTGTTGCATACATGTTGAAATCCTTTACAGAGGTGGAATGCAACTACAATATTTACAATAGGGAACTGCTTGTGATCATCAAAGCCTTCAAGGAATGGTGGCATTATCTAGAAGGGGGCCCACACACGATCGAAGTGCTCTCTGATTGCAAAAATCTTGAGGTCTTCTGGGAAGCTTGTAAACTCTCTAGGTGTCAGGCAAGGTGGGCTCTTTTCCTCATGCACTTTGATTTTTGTATTCTCCATGTACTGGGAATCAAGGCAGGCAAGCCATACACACTGTCTTTCAGGCCTGATCATGACCAAGGAAATGGTGATAATGAGGATTGAACTATCCTACTGAGCACATTGTTCGCAAGGCCATTAACCACCACCATTGACAATTCAGAATACTTCAAGGACATGCAAAGTTGTTCTAACTGGGACAAAGAAGTTCTAGACATTGCTAGAATCCTACAAGCCCATGGTTCACATCCTGCCAAAATGGGACTACAAAAACATTGGACAATAGGCCCTGGAACCATTTACTACTCTGACAGACTCTATGTACCTAAAGACTTGATATTATGACAATGCATCATCAGTGACCATCATGCACCCCTCACTATGGGTCATCTGGGTTGGCTCAAAACCCTTGATATGGTTCAGTGAAGCTTCTGGTGGCTGAAGATGCAACAGCATATATTCGACTTTGTGGATGGGTGTCCAGTGTGCCAACAATATAAGAATCTTCTGAACCACCCTCCTGTCCCCCTCCTTCCTATCACTGCTGATCCCCATGCTCTCCCCTTCTCTACAGTATCCATGGACTTTATAATGCAGCTCCCCCATTCTCATGGCTACAATGCCATCACTGTCTTTGTTGACCATGATGCAATGAAGGGAATAGTACTAGCCCCCTGCTCATCTTCTGTCACAGTGGAAGGGACTGTGTGATTATACCTTGATCATGTATGGAAAAGGTTTGGGCTACTGATGAAACTCATCTCTGACCATGGAACCCAATTCACCACCAGAACCACCAAAGAATTATGCTGGCTATTAGGTATTCAACAAGCCATGACTATGGCTTACCACCCCCAAATGGATGGCCAAATGGAATGAGCTAATCGAGAACTGGAGCAGTTTCTCCATATATTCTGCTTGGCCCATCAAGATGATTGGTCTACACTCCTCTCAGCTGTGGAATTCACACACAACAATTGTTGCCACTCCACAACTAAAGAGTCCCCCTTCTTTGCACTTATGGGTTATCACCCCTGTTCTATTGCCTTCCTGTCTTCGACTTCTCTGATTCCCTCTGTCTCCCAATGGCTTCACATGCTGTCACAGCTACATAAGGAAATCATTGCAGCACAGTCACTGGCACATCACATGTGGGGATGCCCCACATTACTCCCTTGCTATCACATCAGGGATAAGGTGTGGTTAGAAGGAAAGCACTTGTCCCAGCCATTCCCATCCCTCAAATTGAGTCCTAAATGGTATAGCCCCTTCACAATCACAGCAGTGATTAACCCAGTCACCTTCTGTCTCACATTACCCCCCACTTGGCATATTCACCCCATCTTCCATGCATCACTCCTCTCCCCCTGTCAGGAAATGGCCACCTTTGGACCCCACCATTCACGACCCCCCCTGACCTTGTTGATGGGGAAGAGCACACTGAAATTGAGTCTATCCTCCAATCACATTACTACCACAATCAACTCCAGTATCTTGTCCATTGGAAGGGCTATCCCTCTACAGAGGACAAATGGTTATTGCACAGAGACCTCAGGTGTGCCCCCCTTCTTGTCTTGTCATTCCACCACACTCACCCCTCTGCCCAAAAACCCCTCTCCATCCACCTCCCCCCACAAATCCCTTAATGAAAGGGGTGAATCATCCCAACAACTCACCATTTCCTACTGATCCTTTCCCTCTTCTCCCTTCATCACATGCCCCCAGTCATATACCCCCTCATCCTTTGCTATCTGATTCTCATTCTCTTCACCTTTGCTTGGTACAACATATGTCTCTCAGAAATCACCCAACAAAGCTAAAACCAACATGTCCCAGTCCCCTTCTCCCCCTGCCCTCTTTGTCCCATTATCACCCCCAACTAGTATTCACCCTTCTGCTTCTTCATCAGTGCAATACTTAATTGACCACCCAAACCACACTCCATGCACCACCCCTTCCCTGGTCCTAGAATACTATGGTTCACCACCCCCATCCCCACATCACTGCATATATCCCACCTTCCCCAACCTCCCCTTCCATCTCCAGTTTGATTTCCAACCAGACTCATACAACTGCTTCAAACAAATTTTCCTATTTCTCAACTCCCTGCCATTTGAAGGGGTCAAAGAAAATGTGTTACTAGCCACCTATATTGCCCTTCAACATGACACATCAGTGTTATTCTGTCCCCAGTGCATTTCACCCAATCATTCCCTGCCCCCATTCATACATCACCTACAACCCCCCACCAACCCAATTCCAGAACCTCCCCCACAACTTTTTGTTCACATGTCTGCAACAGTTCTGTCTGTCCCCAGACACTACCATACCTCTCCCCAATGTTGATTTAGGAGGAGACCCACAAGAATATGCAGCTGCCAATGAATACCCACTTGTGCAGTGAACCACCTGACATCAGTTTGAGCTGAGATGTGATCAAGACATTTCCAAGACCTTCACACACCTACTCCTAACCCCGAACCTGACCATCCATGTAGACCACACCCTACACCATCTCATGAACAAGGGTATCATGGCCAACATTGACAGATACTGCACCTACCACCAATGTGTCCAAACTCTGGAATCCTTCCACTGTCATTTTTTGGCTCTCCTTAGTCAACAACAATGGGAGTTTGTGGAAATTGCAAACTGGCTGGTCAATTTGGAAGCAGAAGACTGTTTGTGACTGCATCTTGCTGCAGCCTATTTCATTGCAATCCTGGGATCCCCCCTGCTGCCTGTTCCTCATCCACTACCCCCAGTCAACCCCCAGGTGCAGCAGATCCATGGGGGAGCAATCGAGGATTGAGATCACTCATCATACAAACCACAAACATGCTGGAATTGTCACTGGGTGGGTCACCTCTGTTGTAATTGCCCCATCCCTTGAAACACTCCATTCATGTCCATATTTGCCTGTAACTGCTGCCATGGCCCCCATCAGGGGACACACACATTGACGTGTCTTTACTGCATTGAATGTGGACAACCAGACACCCACTTTGTAAATTGTAATCAAGGAGCAACAGAAGCCCATCAACTGGCAGCAGAAACATATGATGCATGTGATCAGGAAGAATACAATGTGGATGCAGACAATTAACAGGTTTTTGAGATGAAAATGATAGTGGGAGGCTGATGTTAGGATCTGATCTTTCATTTTCTTTCTTCTCCTTTTGGGCAGACCTCTTATGATGTTGCTCATGTCCAGTTGTATGCTGAGCTGTATGAATACATGGGCACAACCCTATAGCAATGATACCAGGTGTGTTCCCTTATGTCTCCCCCCTTCTTATTCTTTCCATCCATTACTGGGATACTCCTTAAAAGAACATCACAATGTATGATAGGGATCATTCTTGACCTCCTGTATCTTATCTTGTTCCAACACCTCATATCACCTTGTCTCTGGATGGATGACTCATTGTCAGTCTGAGTCACAACTTGTTGTCCTTATGGAGTCCCCTTTCCTTGACTATAGGTGTTTGGCCACTTCACATGCTGAATCCTAACAGCTACACATATGCAAGACAGGGACCTGGAAATAAGTATCTTGCCTATATCAAAACTATTGAGTGATCACTTTCCAATCCTATGACCATACTGGCATCATCCATGATCTCAAGTACATCTGGACCACAAAAAGATTGCAAGATAACAGGGCTGCAGCAGACTGAGCAGTAGTTGAGGACCATTGGAAGAGGTATATTGATGAGGGAGTGACTGATGATCCAGAAATTCTGGAAGATTTCGACCTTCTTTTCTACTGGCTGGTGCATATGATCTTACCTGCAACTCAATGATTTCAATATGGCTTACAGTATTTGTTCAAGCAAAATGATTGAAATACAATCTTATCTACCATGTTGCAATGGATATTCTCCCCATTCAGGCATCAGCAGTTCCCTCTGAGCACATTTTTTCCTCAAGTAAAGAAACTGATACTCTCCAACACTCCAATCTCTCCCCAGGCATGATAGAGATCTGACAAATTCTCAAGTTTTCCTTCAAGGGATAAAGACTTGGCTTGAATGATGGCTGGATCATTTGAGAACATGATGAGATCTCAGTCATTAATGTTCCTCCCAGTACTGTCTGCAAGCTGCTCACAACTGGTCAAGTTGAGGAGTTGACCTGGCTTCTGTGTGAAGGAAAGTCCTAGAATTCATGTACAATAGCTTTAGTGTCTATTAATCTATGTACCTGTGTCTAATACAATCTCCTCAACATCACTTTGGTGCACTGGTACACACTGATCCAAAGGCTGTGTGTGGTATGCTTATGTGATCCACCTCAAGGTACCTCAAGGCATGTTGAGCTGACATCAACATCACCTCAATGTCACACTGTGGCAACACTACTCCCATATGCTGTTTGGTGGGAGGCCATTGCCCCATCTGGACAAAATTGGACCCCCACCAGACCCCCAGACTCTCTAAATGGTATTTGGGGGGATACTCTGGGGTCCTCTTAGCCCTTACACCCATTCCCATTCTGCATTTCACTACCTCTCTCTCTGAAACTAAGTACATAGTCAAGGTCTGTGAATGAGACTATACTCACTTCCCTTGTGTGTGATATCTTTTAAGTGGTCCCTGTCTTGCACACCCTTTCCAGGTCCTGTCCCTCACCCCTCTCTCTTGCCCACATGCCCTGTCTCTCACACTTATATCTCTCATGCTGCCTCTCTTGCTATCTCACTCTTGTGCATATTCTCATCATGTGCTACATTTCCTTTCTCTCATGCCAGTGCTCCTCTCTTGTGATCCCACTCTCCTGTGCTGCCTGTCACTCTCATTCTCTGTGATTTCATTGCAGCCTCTCCTACTACTATTGCCTGTGCCCACATTGTACCAAGATATCTCTGCCTCCTGCTAGCCATGTCCCTTATCTCATCTTCTCTCTGCCAGCTACTTGCTGTACCAGCAGGCTTTCACATAGATTTATTTACTTGACCCACATCATTTGTGAGGCTGATGCAATGTCAAAGCTGAACAACTAAACAAAAAGATTAAAACAGATGATCATCCTTCAACTAGTGGATATCCCAGATATATTAGCATATAGTAGAAGAAAGAAGAGGAATGGTACTGTACCTAGTGGATATTCCAGATGATCAGAACTGAGGGATAATGCTAGGAGTCATACAGTATATATAGTACAATACTGTAGGGCAGGCATAAGTAGTAGTGAGAGCCTGCAGTAAACCTAATAATAACAACCAATGAGAAGAGAGGACATGTAAGTGCTGACTGAGGCTCCACAGTAACTGTGAGAGTGATGGGTGATACTCTGCAGTAAGCATGAGAAAATGAGTCATAAGTAATTTGTAATCAGGCTGATTGGAGATTGTTATGAGGCACTTGCTTTGGCACCTTGTAATGGTTTTCTTTTCTTTTTTTCTCTTTCTTTTCTCTTCTCTTACTTACTAGTAAAGTGTAGTATTATTACTACAAGTGTGAGCTTAGCTCCAAGTACTATAAAGACTTATCTTTTCCTTCTTTTATCTTCTTTTATTTATTATAACATTTACTTGCTAAGGACTATTATTATACAATTAGCAAGGACTTAGCTTTCTTGCATTTGTTTATCTTTGTTTACATCATGTTCATTTTGTGCTTGTGGCTAAAGTCACATTACTATCACTATGGATGTGACTTACTGTGCATTACTGTGCACTCATCATTGATTGATGAACCTTACTATATTTAGGACTTAGATTTTGTATAAATAGTTGAAAGACTGGTGGTCTTAAACCCCAGTCTTGTCAACTTTGCAATCTAGGGATTCTCCTATACTGTGCTTGATCTAAGCCTGCTCTTCATCTCACTTCATTCTAAAGAACTAAGTCTAAGATCTCTAAGTTACTTAAACATTGCTAAAACATCCTAAACTCATCATTTTGGATCCTTGTTTAATCATTGGTGGTATCATCCTCATCACTATCTTGTTGATCCCTCTCTTCATTGTCATCAGGAATGGCTACTATGTTTATCAAATGCATATCAATTACCTTGTTACCAGGGGTATTATTGTATCAGACCTTCCCTAGGACCATCCAATAGGCCACTCTTAGCAGAGATCAGATGACAGATGTGTCATTGGCCAATGAGTCATCTATAATATAATGTGATGAGAAATGGGAACATGTGGTTTTTTTCATGTCCATAGTGCCACTACAAAAAAGTCATCCCCTAGTGTGGCATGCTGCATGCAGCAGCATGGCACATGCATGGCAGTGTGGCACAAAATTCCTGCACATGCATGGCAGCACCACACATCACTGCTGTGCCAACAGTGTGGCCCCTTACCCACCCACACTGCTGCTGTATGAACAGTGTGCATGCTCACAGATGAACATCATTCCCTCCTTTTCTTTTCTTTCATTCATCCTCAACTCACATACAAAGCCTCGGCTTCCCTATAACAGAACTATCAATTATATTCAGCTTTGTGCCTATTGTTCATCCACTTCTGCTTACATCTATCATTCTTTCCTTTTATTCTCTGTTGCAATATATATATAACTGTAGTCATGTCTTATTAGTTGATGTTGCAATGCAACAAGTATTTGTTCTATCTTGACATTTTGCAAACCTCTTGGTGGGTTCTGTTCATACCATCTTTTTAAACAATAACATGTTGGGCAGAATCTTCAGGCTATGTTTTTTCTGTATTGAACCATGATACCATATCCATGAATATCATTGCACCTGCAAGTAGGCTGGGTACTTTAGCTCTACAGCCATGCTGGCCTCCTATTATTATGCACCTACACTTAAATGCTTTGGCAATGTTGATTACCATATTTTCTCTTTTATTTTCTGACAATCATCTCTTTCACAGGTGCAGAGTTCCTGTGTTGATGGACAGGGACATGGATGAGTAGTGATCATTGTCAGTACAATGCACCTACATAGGCTTTGCCAATAGGTATGCCTGGGTATGGGTATGAGTATGGGTATGGGTTTTCATGGCTGATAGCCAGTGATAATCAACAGGGATGGGGACAGGACAGGGACATTGACAAGGTCTGTTGCAACTTCTGTATAATGACACAGATAAATATTTGATTATGTCTCATTCAGTCAATGTTGCAACACAACAGGTCTATGCTTTACAGTTGGAGAGGCAATTGGAATTGGTCTGTAAATTGGACTGGGTCTGTAGATAGATAGAGTATCATTTCCTTTTATTTTTTATTGCAACAACTTTCACAGATGATGCCCTATAACTTGGTGTTGCAACACAACAGGTCTTTACACTAGGGACAGGGACAGGGATAGGACAGGGACATTGGTGAGGAATGTTGCAACTTATTTAACTATGTCTGATTCAGTTTATGTTGCAATGCAATAGGTCTTTACTTTATACCTGGAGAGGCAATTGGAATTGGTCTGTAGATAGATAGAGTACTATTTCCTTTTATTTTCTGTTGCAGTATACCTTCACAGGTCATGTCCTATTGCTCCATGCTGCAATGCAACAGGGTTCCTAGGGAGGATCACCCTTGAATGTGATGTATCCTGAGGGTTTACAAAATGTTTTACCAGGGCCTTGGTGAGTTTTGTTGCTAACAGACTATATACCATTTTCTTATTTAATGTGGTGTAGAAGAAGCAGCAGCAACACAAGGAGTGGAGTGTTCAGGCAAGATTGTTTTCTGTATTGGATTGGTAAATTGTACTGTTGAATTGCACTGTTATATTGTGCTCATCTATTTTCTCCCCTCTTATGTGATGGCACAGGGTTTATGATGGAAGGACAGATAGGAGGTGATTTGGATTTGGAAATTGATTTGTAAATTGGTGTTGGTTTGTGAACTGGGATTGGTATATAAATTGGACATGGATAGAGTACTGTTTCCTTTTATTCTCTGTTGCTACAACTATGCATACTGTCATAGAATATGCTGTTATGATGTAGATTGGAATTGGTCTATAAATGGGTTCTGTTGCAACAAGCTATGTATACTTTCTCAGATGATGTCCTATTACTCCATGTTGCAACGCAACAGGTTTTTACACTAGTAAAAGAATAAGTTCAGGACTGAATAGATCACTTCACTAGATCAAGAGTGATAAGGAGATCAGTGGCAATATAAGTATAGGAAAAATATAGAGAAAAATGAGGAGAATAAAAGGCAGCCTGTCATCATTCTCCTTTTGGGTTGCTCATTGTCTTCTATAGTTCAAGCCCCTCACTAGCTTTACAAGATGTTTCTTGTCATCTTGCTCCTATACCTCAGCACTTCTCTTCTATTGCTGAGGTAGGGAACTTGTCACTCTATCTTGTCTGACTAGTACCTATTCTTTAGTTGTCAATCTCTCTGTGTATCTTACATATCTGTACACCCTATCTCTCTCCTCTCAGCCATGTGGTGCCCTCTGGAGTACCCCTTGATCTCCCTCTTCCTATTTGCAATGCTAGAGGCCTACACTGTTTATCACCTCATCCCAGATGATTTAAGTCTCCTTAAACAGCCCATCATAGTCAGAGTTGCACTTCAGATTGCAGGTGGTGCTAAAAGCAGCCTATTGGATGGTCTTAAGGAAGTTTGGTTTGAATGCTCCTGGTAACTAAGACATTTGATTATGATGTATCTGATGACAATAATGAGGGGAATTGATGAGATGATGTTGAGAAGGATAGCTCTGATGATAATATGAGGATCCAGTGTGATAAGTGAAATCACATCTTAATGTCATGATGAGGTTTAGAGATCTTTAGGCTTAGTTCTTTTAGAGGTTTTGCAGACTTAAGGAGCTTTAGATCAAGGGCGGGTGGGAGTAATCCCTAGATTGCGAAGTTGACAAGACTGGGGTTTAAGACCACCAGTCTTGCTACTACTTATACTAAAGAGATGTCCTAAACATAGTACAAGTAGGTGAAGTTCACTGATCAATGATGATTGCTGTGCAATCAACAAGATCATGTGAGTTAGTATGCATCCATAGTAAACTATTTATGAGGTAGCTACAAGTGTGAGTGAAACAAGGGATAAACAACTGTAGATAAAGGCAAAAATGAGAGTCCTTGCTAATTGTATATAACAGCCCTTAGCAAGTGAATGTGAGAGAAAGAAAGAATAAAAGGAAAGAATGATAGATGTAAATAGAAGTGGATGAATAATAGGCACAAAGTTGAATATAATTGATAGTTCTGTTGACAGAACACAAACCTGTGATGTTGTCAGGAAGTTGAGGGTTCCTATGTGAGTTGAGGATGAATGAAAGAAAGGAAAAGAGGGCTCAATGTTCATCTGCCAGCATGCACCAGCACAGCACAGTGTGTGCACACAGGAGGAATGTGTGGCACACCACGCACACCACACACCAGTGGCATGAGTGAGGTGGTGGCCACACCATTTGTACAGCAGTGGCACAGGCAGGTAGGGGGCCACATGCTGTTGGCAGTGGTGATATGGGCATGTGGGTGGGTATAGAAGGAGGGACATACCAATTGCCTGTATCATCTTGAGTGGATGTGGGCAGTAAGCTAGCAAGTGGCCATGCTATACTGGTATGGCCACAGCACAGTGCACATGTGGGCAGGCAAGTAGGGGGCCACACACAATTGATGCAGTGGCAACATGAGTGCACAGGCAGGCACAGTGTGCCTCAGACATTGGAAAGAAAGGGAAGGAGATGCACCAATTGCCCACATCATCTTGAGTGGACACAGGCAGTGAGCCAGCAAACTGCCATGCTGTGCTGGTATCATTGCAGTGCAGTGCACATGTGGGAAGGCATGCAGGGGGCCACACACTGTTGACACAGCAACAATGTGGGTGCATGGGTGGGCACAGGGACCCCTGCTTCAAATAGAATGTAGGAAAATGGGTCATGCAATGCACACTAGATGCATGCCTAGCAGGTGTAGTGTGTTGGAAGATGGTCAAGGTGCAGGTGGGGGTAGAGTACACTGTGCACATGCACACATACTACCTCATGTGCCTGGCACTCTGAATTTTACCATTTCATGTTGATGGGCTGTGCATATGTGCATGCATGTGGGTGTCAGTAAGCAGAAAGGAGCACAAGAAAAAAGGACACACCCAAATATCTTCTTGGGGGCAGCACCTTGAGCAGCATGCCAAGTGTGTCCACCATTGTGGTGTACACAGTGTTACCTGCATTGCCCATGCATGTCACAGTGCCTGTGCAGTGTTGCCAACACACATGTAAAGGGGGGGAAAGAGGTCAGCAAGCAGGAATATGGGGAAAGGGAGGGTTGGCAGACTTGTGCAGAGCAGAGGTACTGGCCTGCCACCATGCTAAATGCACATGCCAGCTTCAACATGCTCTATGCACTGTGGTTTGAGCTGCCCCATGATGCCACTGCCACAACATGTGCAGCTGAGAGCAGCACAGGCCCACATGACCTCATGCACTTTGCAGTTGCCAGCCAGCACCTCAACCATGCAGCACCTGTCAAACACACCATGGTGGAGGTGCACAGCACACTGTTTGAACAGCAGCCATGCAGGCAGGTATGGGGCCATGCACTGTTACAGTGGTGGCATGGGCACATGGGTGGGCACAGGAGGATGGACATACCAATCACTCATGTCTTCTTGAGTGGACACAGGCAGTGAGCCAGCAAGCTGCTGCACTGTGCTGGGATGGTGGCAGCATGGGAGGGTGGGTCTGTGGGGATAGCATATTTAGTCAACTCCTGCATGTAATTTTTTTCTTATAATAGAAAAGATAAGCAGTCAGGCCATGCAGCACATGGTGGTGGTGAATAGCCAACACATGGCAGTGGTGAGCAGCCAAATGCATGCAGTGTGGGGGTAGAAGTTCAGGTGTGATGAGCAGCCAGGACATGCAGCATGGGGGCAGTGAGCAGCAGTGCAGGTGGCTGCAAAAAAGCCAGGATGCTGATATGTGCTGTGGTATGGTGATAGCAGAATCTACAATCACAACCACAACAATTGCTGAGGGGTATGAGTTGTAAGATCCTCTAGACACTAAAGTAGAGGAAGTTAAGTAGTTAAGCACAATAAATGTGATATCACAATGTGAATGAGAAACAAAAGGGAGATATAACATGGATATGACACAGTAATCGCAACAATGACAACACAGTAGTAGACACAATGCAACACAGTAATATTGCAATGCAATGCAGAAAAGAATGCAAAATGAAACACAACACAGATGCAATGCAAATAAAAATGTGACCTACAAGGTGCATGTTACTTTCTTGTTATTAGTAGACACAGAGGGAAGAGTGGAACACACTTTTTCACAATCTGACTCAGACAGGAGAGGTGAGACAAATTGCAGGTGGGGGAAATCTATTCACTTCTGACAGACAACAAGCCATCTAAATACAAGTCTAGCACCAAGGCTGGAGGACAACAAAACAAAACAGAAAATTTACAATGCAGGGTCAATCATAGGGATGATTGGAAATGAGGTGGAGTCTGGACATGACAAACAAGGTATCATACCATAATGGATGAGTGAAAAAGGAAAAGTGCTGATTGCACCAATTGCTGACTTTGCAACTCATGACTCCATGGTTACTTTGGCAGGCCTGGACCACACCTCAGCCTATATGTCCTATGACTCCTGCTCCTTGTCAGCTGAACCCAGTCCTGTATTCCAATGCCTAAGCAAATGCATGATTGATGTGACTGTGAATGATTGTCACATGCAGCACATTAATGTCACAGTGTTCACCTGATGTTGCTTATGGTCATTTTCCAGTGTTATGTGCATGTGATGCTCATCAACAGACCCTTTATTATCCCCAAATAGTGTTAGTGGTAGTGTGAGAGGAAGCCCAAGCTCATCAGTGATGTTCTGATACCATGTGGCCTAGATGGTAGCTTGGGAGAGGGCAATGTACTCCACTTCTGTCAATGACAGGACCACAACACACTGTTGTCGCAATTACCATGAGATTGCACTTCTGCACATAAGGAACAAAAACACACCAGTCAAACAGCAGTCCATGAGTGATGTGGCCCAGTTGGAGTTGGATTGTGCTGTGGCATTAGTACCTTGTGTGCCATTGTAGCACAGGCTGAAGTCTGTGGTGCCTGCAAAATAGTGGAGGATGTGTTTGGTGGTGGCAAGGTGTTCTGGTGCAGGATTTGCAGTGTGCCACATGAGGGTGCTTACAGTGAATGCAATGTCTGGGTGTGATATGATCATGGTGTACATTAAACTGCTGGTGATCTGCTGGTATATGGACTGAGCTGTTGCACTAGTGGTGCCATGAAAGGGGATGAGAGAGGTATTGTGTGAGAGAGTGGATACTGGGTTGCAACCAGCCATGCCAAAATGGGTGACAATGTCATTGACATACCATGACTGACACGGGTTGAGTGTGCATTGCATGCAGGCAGTTGTGCTGGACTTCAAGTCCAAGGTATGTGGTGGTTTTTCCCAAATCCATCATTTCAAACATGGCTGCCAAGGCATGTTTGTGTCAGGCACCATTTTATGACACATTTATCTCTTTATTCCTTTCATTTTCTTTTATGTTTTCCTTTGATTATGATTAGATGTAGATCATCTTACTTTCATCTTATCTGATCTACATCTAATCATTTCTACTTACATTCTTTTAGTCTAGTTGGGCCTAGACTTACTCTAGCCCTATGAGGTCATACCATGAGGTAGCTGCATGGTACCATAGCTTACTGCGCTTTACTTTACATAGTCCTGCCCTAGATTACTGCACCTGGTCTGTGCACCATTCTGTAGAGTATATAGGGTCTGCTAGTATAGCGAATAGACCCCAGCTAGTTATGGCTGGATTTCCTCTCTCTTTGGTGTGAACCTTAGTCTGAGTGTGCCCAGTCTCCCTTTCAGGGATATATGCAGACTCCGGTCTCATAGTTTGGGCTTGAGGACTTCTGCTAGGTCACTACTGAAGATTGTGATGTCATTGACATAGAGAACCAAGAATAAGTAAGAGTCCCCCCCACACTTGACATTCAGGCCAGTGTTGGAGGAGATGTGCCTGAGGTCAAGCATCCCAAGGCATCTGTTCATTTTGGCATTCCATTGCTGCACTGCCTGTTTGAGGCTGTAGATGGACTTGTGCAACTTGCATACCTTATCTGCAAAGTAGGTGAGCTCAAAACCATCCAGTTGCCACATGTATAACTCCTCATTGACATTGCTGTTCAAGAATGCACTTTTGATGTCCATGGAGTGAATGTGCCAGTTGTGAGTGGTGGCAGGAGCAACACAAGGACTTGAAGTGAGCAACTGGGGAGAATACTTCCTCATAGTTGGGTCCATGCACCTGCTTGGAGCCCTTGGCAACCAGCTGCACATGATACCAACTGTTGCTTTTTAGCTTGTTGGGAATAGCAGTGCATCCAGGTGGAAGATTGATGAGCAGCCATGTACCCATGCCCTCTAGCATGGTGAGCTTGTATTGGCAGGCAGCACCCCAGTCAGCCACATTATGCAATGTGTGAGCCTCACATAGAGTGAGAGGGTCACTGTATGAGGCAGTGGCTGTGAGGAGAGAAGAAAGTGATGGTCCTGCACTGGGAGTCACAAATTTGTCATCATCTGATGAGTCCCATAGGATGTTGGCATACAACCTGTCACTGGAGGTGCATGAGGATCACTGCAGAGGTGGAGTAGGTGTGATGGGTTCTGCAGGGGCCATGGTGTTAGTGGGAGAAGATGAAGGCACAGTAGGTGTGCCTGGACCAAGCATGGTGTACAGTGGATCAGGCTCACCTGACAATGCAGTGCAGTGTGTGTGACCATGACCACCATCTCCATTGTATCCTGGATGCAGCATTACTGTTATGAGGCACTTGCTTAGGCACCTTGTGATTGTGAGGCTGATGCTATGTCAAAGCTGAACAACTGAAGAAAAGCTAAAAAAATAACAAAGGATAATCACACTTTGACTAGTGGATATCCCAATATATTCAGTGTAAAGTAAGAGAAGAAAGAGAACTGGTACTGTACCTAGTGTGAGGTGCACACTTAGACAGTGAGGTCACAAGTGTAAGAGAGGAGGAGGGGCAAAAGGATTGAGATAATACTCCTAAATACTCCTAAGATGAGTCACACTGATAGGCAGATATTTCAGATGTATAAAGCTAAGGAACCATCTACTACAGGAGACTCCTAGATATACTACAGAGATCAGCACACAGACCATGGGCTGTCACTGTAGGGCAGGCATATGTAAGTAAGATGTGCAGCATCTGTGAGAAGTATCAGTAAGCAATGCACAGCATTGCACTGCATCAGTAAGTGTCTGTGAGAAATGTAGTCATATCAATATAGTAAGCAGGCCAATGACAATATAAGTATGAGTCATGGATAATCATGATAAGATCTACTAATGATCTGATAAGATGAGATAAGATATCTCTAGTAGATCTTGAGTGATAAGAGTAAAAGAAATTGTAAAATGAAGAGAAAAATAAGTACAATCTGACAAATACCCCCCCGAGATGACTCAATGAGCAGTAGAAATTCCAGTAGAACCAAATCCTTTATCTCCATGTTGTGTATCCTCCAAAGAATCAACTTCTTTGACATCAGCAAGGGATATATGTTCCAGAATCAGCTGAGCAACTTGACCATGTGCAGGAATGACAATTTCTTCTGCACTGTAAAGATCCAATCCAGTGGCATGCTCTGATCCTTGGGTGGGTAAAGTAGCTGAGTCCAAAAGTCATTTGATTGGGATGGTGCAATGTTGAATAGATCTGATAGCAGCGGGATGTGTAGTGTGGAATTCTTTCACTAGCTTGGGTACATCTTTGAGCATAATATGTGCTGGTTCCCAGGAATTTTTGTCATCTGGGTAATTTTTCCACTTGATGAGGTACTGTATATATCCACAATATTTTCTGCTATCCAAGATCTTTTCAACTTCATATTGTTCAACATTGTCTTTGATAATTGGTGAAGGGGGTAGTTTGATGATTCATTCTGGAATATCATTTGGAGTGAATGGTAGTAATTTGACAACATGAAACACCAGATCTATCTTCACAGACTTGGGAAGTGCTAGCTCATAGGTGTTATTTGAGAGCACTTTGGTTATTGAATATGGCCCAAGTCTTTTATGGTCTAGTTTTCGAGTGGGCTGTCCAGTCTGTATGTTAGACATGTCTAACCAAACTTTATCTCCAATCTGATATTTGGGGGTTTCTCCTTTGTGTGCATCATAATATTTCTTCATGTCATCAGCTGCTTTTCTTAGCACTGATTCCACATCTTCCCTTGGCCTCTTTAACCCTTCAACAAAATTTTCTACCAAATCAATAATGGATGTCTTGCCCAGTTCAAATTCCATACACAGATTTTGCCCAGAGTTCAACATAAATGGAGAGTATTTGGTAGAGGTGTTAACTCTGTTATTGTAACAGAATTCTGCCATGGGTAACCAATTCATCCAGTCTGATTGTTGATGATCTACAAGGATGTGAAGATATTGTTCTATCTCCTGATTGATTCTTTCTGTTTGACTGTTGGTTTGTGGATGATAAGCTGTGGATAAGGCTGTCTTAGTGCCTAACAACTGATTCAACTCCTTCATCATCTTGGAGGCAAATTGGGGACCACAATCAGATAGAATCTTTTTAGGTAGCCCATGATGTTTCCAGATATTGTCTCTGAACAATCTCACTACTCCTTCTGCCATTACATTGGATGTTGTCACCATAGTGTGAATCATTTTTGAAAAATGATCAACAACCACTAAAATTGAATCATATCCTTGGCTGTCTGGCAATTGCATTATTAGGTCTGTGGATATGATCTGCCAAGGATGAGATGGTATTTCATTTGGGGTCAACTCCCCTTGTGGTTTCTTTGTGATTGTTTTTGTTCTTTGACATATATCACAACTTTTGATGTATTTTCCAACATATGCAGCCATTCCCTTCCACCAAAATGTTCTTGACACTATCTCCAGTGTCCTCCATTGTCCTGGATGTCCTGCAATCAGAGTATTGTGGCATTGTTTGATGACTTCCACTCTACAACTGTCTGGGACAAGAATTTTGCCTTTGTATGTGAGCAATCCTTTTTTATTCTGTCCCCAGCCAGATATAGTGGCTGTCTTTGCTTCATCTGCTGATAGTTCTACCCACATCTTGATGTCTCCATCCTTCTCCTGTTTGTTTGCTATCTTTTGAAGGAGTGGAATGTTGTTTGCCATAACTGCTATGATGTGTTTGTCTGTAATCTTGGATGCACAAGCACTATCAACAAGATTAGTTGGTTTGAAAAATTCAGGTTTAAGCAGTATGACATTCTCATTGTCATTTTCCACCCCCTCTTTATGATCTGCTCATCTCGAGAGGAGATCTGGTTTGGCTGAACTCTTTCCTGGTCTGTGGGAAAGGTGGAAGTTGAACCTAGAAAGAAATTGAGACCATTGAGCCTGGCAATGGTTCAATTTCTGGGCACTCATAAAGTACTCTAGGTTTTTGTGATCTGTAAGGATCTTGACAGGACTATCTATTCCTTCTAGATAGTGTTGCCATTGCTTCAAGGTGCATATAACAGCCAGCATCTCTTTGTTGTAGATGTCATAATTTCTCTCTGCTGGTGACAACCCTTTGCTGATATATGCCACTGGATGCCACATTTCATCATCTCTCATCTGTGATAAAACTGCTCCCATAGTATACCCTGAACTGTCTGCTTCCAGAAGATATGGGCGATGAGGTTCTGGAAAGACTAAGACAGGTTTAGAACATAACACTGTCTTTAGATCTTCAAATGAGTCTTTTTGTTCCTGGTCCCAGTGCCATTTGCTATCTTTTTGTAGTAGAACATTCAAGGGTTTTGCTAAGTTGGAGAATCCTCTAATGAAGTGATGGTAGAAATTGGTGAATCCCAGAAATGAGCAGACTTCTGTGACAAATGTTGGTGTAGGCCGTTCAGTGATCCCTTGAACCTTGACTGGGTCCATCATGATTTTGTCAAAGGATATTTTAAGGCCAAGGTAATCTATTTCTGTTTTCTCAAAGTCACATTTTTTGGGTTTCAAATAGAGTTCATTGTTGCATAGGGTTTTGAGGACTTCTTCAACTATAAGGCAATGTTCTTCCAATGTCATGGTAAAGATGAGAATATTGTCCATATAGACTACCACTTTGCCCTTTGCAATAAGTTCTCTTAATTAGAATTAAAAAAGACTTAATTTTGAGATGATTCATCATAGTTTGAAATGTGGCAGGGCTGTTGGTGAGTCCAAAGAACATAACAAGAGGTTCATACAGTCCTTTGTTTGTAATAAAGGCTGCCTTCCATTCATCTCCTTCTTTGATTTGAACATTGTTATATCCCCATCTTATATGAAATATTTGGCCCCTTTGAGTTTGTCTATCAATTCCGAAATGAGAGGTAGAGGATAAGAATTCTTGATAGTAATTTCATTGAGGCATTGATAATCTTGGATAGGACATAGTTCTCCTGACTTCTTTTAGATAATGAAAAATGGAGAAGCCATAGGTGATTTTGAGGTGCATATACGTCCAGATTTCAGATATAAATTTCTCCAATTCCTGTTGTTTGACAAAGGAAAGATTATACACCTTTCCCATATGCATCTTCACATTAGGTTTCAACTCAATGGCATGATCCCATAATCTTTTTGGCAGTAGTTCATCAAAAGATTCTTTTGCAAAGACTGATTTGAACCCATGATATGCTTTAGGGACAATGTCTTCAAAAGATTTCTTTATCTTTTTCTTTTCTGCCTCTATCACCAAATCTTGGGATATGTTTCGAATTGTGGCATCCTTCTCATCATCTCCTATCATGATGCAGAGGATATGATCTCCCTTCTGTATTTCATCATCATCATCATCATCATCATCATCATCATCATCATCATCTACTTCCACTATTTTTGGTATTTCCTTTTTCAATTTCTCTGCCTTCTTCTTTTTACACTCACATCTTTCCTCTACTACTTGTAGATGGCATCTTCATGGACATCTGGTAAATGAGATAACTCCTGTATTCCAGTCTATTTCTGGATTGTGAATTTTAAGGCATGTTTCCCCTAATATTAGGTTGACTTTTCCTAGTCCTGTAACACAAAATGTCATTCTTTCTGTGTCATTTTGGAATTTGACTATTAGATCCACAGTTTCTTTGATAGATCCTCTTTTGTTTTTTGATCCATCAACATTATAGACCAGTATGGCTATAGGAAGTCTTTTGGTGTTAAGATGATTTGTTTTTACAAATTCTTCATCAATGTAACATGTAGTTGCTCCTGAATCCAAGAGTGCTTCAATTGTTACAACTTGTCCACTTTCTGGTACTTTGATTTCAACTTTAATCATTGGCAATTCTGTCCTAATTCCCATGACTACATGCTTTTCTTTTTCTTGAGAGGGCATACTCTCAGATGTCTCTTCTTTCTCTGTCTTTTCTTCTGATGCAATGTTGTTAAATACTATTTTGTCAACAGGATCACATACATTGGTGTGGTCAACAGTGCCATCATCAGGAGTAAGTACTGAGAACATATTCTTGGACAGTCCAGCAACATCTACTGGCTGTCCTTTGCAAAACCCACCTGCTTCCTCCTTCCTCCTTCATCAAAGATCAGCTTTTCAAAGTCCACTGTGGACATTTGCCTAATCTCCTCATGTGTCTCTCCAATGTTTCTCCTTTGTGGGCAGACATTCGCCCTATGTCTTTCTTTTCTGCAGTTGAAACAAATAAGAGGTCTCCTCCTCTGCACAGTATTGACATCCATTGGCACTGTTGCATTGCTAGCCTTTTGTGCATTAGATGGTTGAGAAGTAGCTGGTTGAGTATATCTAGGGGTCCACTGTTGTGAGGCTCACGCTTTGACAGCGAGGTCACAAGAGTAAGAGGAGGATTGACAAAGGGATGAGTCAATACTTCTGAGGATGAAGTCACGCTGTATAGGTGGATATCCCAGATGTATAAAGCTAAAGAGCTATCTACTACATGGGAGTTCTTATATACTACAGAGACCAGTGCACAGACCATGTGCTGTTACTGTAGGGCAGGCATATGTAAATAAGATGCACAGCATCTGTGGGAAGTATCAGTAAGCAATGCACAGTATTGCACTGCATCAGTAAGCGACTGTGAGAATATGAGTCATATGTATACAGTAAACGGCCCAATGATGAATGGATATGAGTCATAAATGATCACAATAAGATCTACTGATAATCTGATAAGATGAGATAAGATATCTCTGGTAGATCTTGAGCGATAAGGATGAAAGAAATTGTAAAATGAAAAGAAAAATAAGTACGTTCTGACAACTGTGGTGTTCCTCTAGATTGCATAAGCTGGCAGTATTCCTGCATGTGCCTATCTGTTGTTTGTGCTACTTTGCCATTCTAAGTATTTGACTGGGGGAAGATTGATGTTATATATGTGGCCTAGAAGATCAGCATTAAGTCCCCTTTTATAGCAGTCGATGAGCATGTGCTCATCATAATGTGTTTTTGCTGCTAGTAAAAGGAAGTCTGTGGTGTATTCTTCAGCCATCTTCCCCATTTGTATGAGTTTATGCAAGGCTTGCTGCATGGTATGTGCTTCATCTGGATCACCAAACTGTTCTCTAAGTTTTGTGTCAAATTCCAGCCAGTTCTGGAAAGGCATGGGGTATAATGGATTGAAGGGGTTAGCTTTGTGTAGTCGCTGTTTAGTGACTTGTAGATTCCTCCATGCTTCTGCAGAACCTCCTATCATGTAAGATAGGGCATAAGTGATTCAATCACTATCAGTCCATGTTTTGTTTGCTGTGAACACCAGAAATAGTTCTTGGATAAATGAGTCAAGTTTGTCTCACTTCCCCAAGTATGCTGTAGGTGGTGAAACTTTTACCTGGTGTTGGGCAAATATGTGGGCTGATGGGATGTTTGTTTGGCCAGCGGAATTGGCAGGAATAATTGGTGGGGCTGCCATAAGTTGGGCTTGGTGGGTCATCATTGCTGTTATTTCTTTCATACTTTTTGCTATGTCTGCCATGGTTGTCCCCAATCCTATTATTGCATTGCCTTGTTCCTTCTGTATCCATGCCTGCTGCTTCACTTGATCATTCATCATCTCCATCACTTCCTCTATATCTAGAAGTTGTAGCCTTCTGGTTTTGTCTGCATTTCTTCTTTCCCTTTCCCTTTCTTCTGATGAATCTTCAATCATTGGTGCTGGAAGAGTGCTGAATCTGGCATAGGATTTGCCAGATTGAGTTCTCTTTTCTGAGTGTAGAATGCATGGAATGGTGAAAATAAGATTTGTGTGAAGTGAAAACTTGCTATTCCTTTTTCAAGGGAATAGGCCTTTCAAACACAAAAATGGAAGGGGGTGGTAGGTACTAGTGCTACTAATACTACAAAAGAATTCTTTGTTATAGTAAAATGTTATAGTACTCCTGGTCTGAACAGTTGTCAGGAGGGTTTGTGATGCTCCACTAAGTGGTAGACACCCTAGCACTGCTCACTGAGGCAATATATGGCCTGGTGCTGCAGTTGAACTATGAAGAATAGGAGAACTATAACAATTACAATGCTCTCTTGAGCAAGGAGGGAGGGGAGTGATGATTTGGGTGTGGAGGAGGTAGGTGTGTGAAGTCGCTGAGAGGAGCTTTATACAATTGTGAGGCACATGCTTAGATAGCGAGGTCACAAGTGTAAGAGAGGAGGGGCAAAAGGATTGAGACAATACTCCTAAGATGAGTCACACTGATAGGCAGATATCTCAGATGTATAAAGCTAAGGAACTATCTACTACAGGAGACTCCTATATATACTACAGAGATCAGCACACAGACCATGGGCTGTTACTGTAGGGCAGGCATATGTAAGTAAGATGCACAGCATCTGTGAGAAGTATCAGTAAGCAATGCACAGCATTGCACTGCATCAGTAAGTGTCTGTGAGAAATGTAGTCATATCAATATAGTAAGCAGGCCAATGACAATATAAGTATGAGTCATGGATAATCATGATAAGATCTACTAATGATCTGATAAGATGAGATAAGATATCTCTAGTAGATCTTGAGCAATAAGACTAAAAGAAATTGTAAAATGAAGAGAAAAATAAGTATGATCTGACACCCAGTGGATATCCCAGATGATCAGAACTGGGGAATAAACACTAGGAGTCATATAATATATATAGTACTATACTCTAGGGCAGACATATGGGCCAGCAAAGGCTGTGAAGTAGAGATAATAATAACAACCAATCAGAAAGAGGATGACTGATGTCCACAGTAAGTGTGGGAATGATTGGTGACACTCCACAGCAGTCATGAGAAAGCTGAGTGAGCATCTGCAGTAACAGTGAGAAAAAGAGTCATAAGTACTTTGTAAGCAGGCTGATCAGAGATCAGACAACTGGCATGTCATCAGCTGATGAAGATGAACAAAAAGAAAGCATGACTGTGAGAATCACTTTGATAGATCAGGAGTGATTGCAAGATCTGTAGCAATAAAGACATAAGAAAAATAGGAAAAATGAAGAGAAAAATAAGAGAAATAATAGTGGCCTGACAGTGATGGACTTGTTTTATTTATTTTTCTTTCTTTCTCTTTTATCTTACTTACTATAAGTGTAGTATTAAACTGTCAGGATGTACTTATTTTTCTCTTCATTTTATGATTTCTTTTAGTCTTATTGCTCAAGATCTACTAGAGATATCTTATCTCATCTTATCAGATCATTAGTAGATCTTATCATGATTATCTATGACACATTCTCATTTAGTCATTGGACCACTCACTATACAACTATGACTACATTTCTCACAGTCACTTATTGATGCAGTGCAATGCTGTGCATTGCTTACTGATGCTTCTCACAAATGCTGCACATCTTACTTACATATGCCTGCCCTATAGTGACAGCACATGGTCTGTGCACCGATCCTCCTAGTATATATAGGGCACTTCTATTGTACATAGTTCTTTAGCTTTATACATCTTGTTATGAGGCACTTGCTTTGGCACCTTGTAACGATTTCTTTTTTTCTTTTCTTTTTCTTCCTCTTTTCTTTCTTACTAGTAAAGTGTAGTATTATTACTACAAGTGTGAGCTTAGCTCCACTTTACTTAGTAAGGACTCATTTTCTTTTATCTTTTATAGTACTTAAGTATTTACATACTTAAGTGTGAGCATAGCTCCAAGTACTATATTAGACTTATCTTTTTCTCTTTTCTTTCTTTATTTATTATAACATTTACTTGCTAAAGGACTATCACTATACAATTAGCAAGGACTCCCCTTTCTCGCTCGTATTTACCTTTGTTTACACCTTGTTCATTTCGCGCTTGTGGCTGAGCCACTAATACCACATGGACGCGTACTTACTGCACATTACTGTGCATTATCGTTTACTTACTGCACATTACTGCGCAACTTTACTATAGTTAGATCTCCAGTTTTGTATAAATAGTTGACAGACTGGCGGTCTTAAACCCCAGTCTTGTCAACTTCGCAATCTAGGGATTCTCCTATACTGCGCTTGATCTAAGCTCGTTACAATCTCGCTTCACTCTCTAGACTAAAGTCTAAGAACTCTAAGTCACTAAACGTCGCTAAGACATCTTACACTCGTCACTCTGGATCCTTGTATTGTTATTGGTGGAATCATCCTCATAACTATATCGTTAATCCCACTCTTCATCATCATCAGGAACCTCTATTACGTCCATCAAACTCATATCCAAACCTTGGTTACCAGGAGTAACATTATAGACCTTCCCTAAGACCGTCCAATAGGCCACTCTTAGCACATCTGGGATATCCACCTTTCAGTGTGACATTATTGTCTCTACCCCTCACCTTTTCCTTCTCTTACAGTTGTGGCTTCACTGATTAGTGTGCACTTCACATAAACTACAGTTGTTGAGCTTAGCTCCAACTTATAGTAAGGACTCTATCTCTTTTCTCCTTTATAGTACTACAATATTTACATACTGCACTGATGAATTTTACTCCAAGTACTATAAAGCTTTTCTTCCCTTTATTTATTATAACATTTACTTGCTAAGGACTACTACTATACAATTAGCAAGGACTTCTTCATTTGTCCTTATTTACCTTTGTTTGTGTCTTGTTTCACTTGTGCTTATGGCTACTTTACAACTAGCTTACCATGGACATGTCTCAGGTCACATGACTCTGTTAATTGCTGTGCAATCATCATTGATCCATGAACCTTATTTATGTTTACTATTCTTTGAACTCCAGTTTCATATAAGTAGTTGAAAGCTTGGTGGTCTTACACCCCAGTCTTGTCAACTTTGCAATCTAGGGATTCTCCTATACTGCACTTGATCTAAGCTTACCCTCACTTCCCTACATTCTAAGAACTAAGTCTAAGATCTCTAAGTCACTCTAAGCATTGCTAAGACATCCTAAACTCATCACTCTGGATCCTCATTTAGTCATCAGCAGTATCATCCTCATCACTATCTTGTTAATCCTGCTCTTGAATGTTTACTATGCATATCAAGTGCATACCAATTACCTTGTTACCAGGGGTATAGTTATTGCAAACTTTCCCTAAGACCATCCAATAGGCCACTCTTAACAATTACAATACCTGGAATGTGATCTGAAAAATGCATGGTGCATGTCCATGTGGGCACAGGTGGAGCCACCAATGGCAGTGTAACAGGCAGCTGTGGTCTGTGCATGTGAGGAGGCAAAGTGGGCATGGCCAGTGGTGCAAGTGGCAGTCCTGGAGTGGGAGCTGTTGATGTTCTCATCTTACTAATCTACTCCTTCCTTTTTCGTCAATATACTGTACCACACACTACATCAGTCACATACAGGCATACACATGCCTTCCACCTTACAAGTAGATGGTCCGTGCACCACAGCACTTACTATAAGTAGACTGCAGTAGCATAGACAACAATAAGAACTATTCTAGTTCCCTTCGCACTTATGGCCTGTTCTTCACAGGAGCAACCACAGGCAGGACATCTGTGACAGCAATGTCAGTAGCAGCAGGCATCTGGTTATCTGCATCCAGGCACTCCAGTTGGATGCCATTGTGTGGTGGGGTGTCAGAATCTGAGTCAGACAAGGAATCATCAACTGGAGGTGGTTGCAACAGTGAGGTGGGCAGAGGCTGTGATGCAGATAGAGTCTGCAGACAAAGAGGCAGAGTTCATCAAACACAGCATCATGTGAGACAATGATGTGGCAAAACCTCCACACTTTGGACCCTGGTTTGTACCTGATGAATATCATCAGTTTCATGTGAGGGTTGAGTTTAGTGTGGTGTTCAGCAGGTGTGGTGATGTATGTGAGGCAGCCAAACACACACAGGTAGGAGATGTCTGGGACATGATCCCCAGACCAGAGTTGGTGTGGAGTGGAGTGGACCAGTTGTGTGCTTGCTGCAAGGTGTGGTTATGAACATGTATAGTGGCATGCAGGGCATATTCCCAGAACCCATGCAAAATAGAGGAGCCATGCAGTAGTGCTAGGGTGGAGTTGATGATTATTCAGTTCCAATGCTCAGCATGGCCATTTTGTGTGGGTGAGTATGGGGTGGTAAGGTTGTGGGATGTACTCCCACATTCCAGTATGTTGTGAACAGATGAGCTTACATACTCTCCTCCATGGTCACTGTGCAAGACCTTGAGTTTGTGCTCTGACTGGGTCTCAGCCCAGGAGATATATTTGATAAGCACAAGTGAGAGGGCATCCTTTGAGGCAAGTGGGAAGCATACAGCCTGGCCTGAAAAGTCATCAAGGAATGATGTGAAGTAGAATGACCCTTGCATTTGCTGTGTTTGCATGGGTCCAACTAGATCACTATGGACCAGGTCTAGAGGATGAAGGGCTCATTTAGTTGAAGGGTGAAAGGGCTGTCACAGGAGCTTCCCAAGTGTGCAACCTTCACAGGGGCTGGTGATGGTGAGACTAGAGATGTTGACAGTGAACCCAGTGGTACTTCTCCTGGCCAGCAACTTCTTCAGTATGGTGTGTGGTGTGTGTGCAAGTCATACATACCAGGTCACATATGAGGCTTTGAGGGTAGAAAGAGATGTGAGTGCTGATGAGGAGGATATAGTGAGCACCAACCAATACATGCTGTTCTGTAGTGATGTGACTGCACAATTGACATTTTCAGCTGTGGAGATGGTGCACTTGTCTGTAGTGTATAGGACTCATAGTTTTTTTGCAGTCAACTGTGGTATGGAGATGAAATGTGCACCAGCTTCAGGGGTATACAGGACATGCTGTAGTGTGATGTGATGCATATGTCCATGAACAACAGTGGTTGTTTTGACAGTACCAATCCCAAGGTAGGGGATGGTTGAGTTATTGCCTAACTGGATAACACTGGGCTTGTTGAGGACTGATCCATGTATGAAGTCAGAGGTGTGTGGGCTTATGTTGTTGCTTGCACCACTGTCCAGCATCCAATGATTGCATGCATTGAAATAGAACAAAGTAGAGGAGGTTGCTCCCATCATATTAAGAGTGAATATGTCCAGTGGTACAGATGATGGATTGACAGAGATTGCAGCAACAGTGGCAGACTTGGCATTATTAAAACCTTTTCCTTTCTTCAACTCTGGGTGTAAAATCCAGCAAAAATCATTGGAATGACTTCTGGTGTCAGACTCCTATTGCTGACCTTATTCCCTGCCATTATTATTCCTTTTCTTTTACTTTCTTTTATGTTCCTCTTTAGATCATCTGATTAGATATCTTACTTACAGTCATTATGGTCATCTTGGAGATGGTTCTCACAGATGCTGCACATCTGTCAGCAGTACTCCCACAGCTGCTGCACTTTACTTACTGCTTGACCTGCCCTTAGTTACTGCACCTGGTCTGTGTGTGTGTTCCAGTACTATAAGTAGATAGGTAGTATAGTGAATAGACCCCAGCTTGTTACAGCTGGTTCCATCCCTTCTTCTATGGCTGAGTCCTCTCATCCCTTGGCTTAGATCCAGGGCAGCTCCTGGTAAGCCCTCTTAAGGAGGCAGGGATATGTCAGGAGTCAGTGGTCTCATGCTACAGATATCTGCCATAGGCTTGACAATCCTGACATCTGGGCCCACATGTCAGGACCAACTGATCTATGATGGGCATCATAGCAAAGGTCCACAATCTGACTTATCCTTATCCCTGCCTCCTTAAGAGGGCTTACCAGGAGCTGCCTTGGATCAAAGCCAAGGGATGAGAGATCTTAGCAATGAAGGTGTGGGATCAGCTGTAACAAGCTGGGGTCCATTCATCTAGCTACCTAACTACTTATTGTACTGGAATGTGTGCACAGACCAGGTGCAGTACATAAGGGCAGGCCTATCAGTAACTAGAGTGCAGCAGTTGTGGGAGTACTGCTGACAGATGTGCAGCATCTGTCAGAACCAATCCCCAAGAAGACCATAAAGACAGTAAGTAAGATATCAAAAAAGATAAGATAAAGAGATAATATGAAGATCTTATCTAATCAGATGATCAAAAGAAGAACATAAAAGAATATAAAATAAAAAGAGGGACAGGGAATAAAGTCAGCAATAGGAGTCTGACACCACACCTGGTGCAAGTGTAGTGGTTGAGACATGGTTTGCTGCAGGAGGTAAGTCCAGTGGAGGGTGAGTTTGGAAAGGATGGGGGTCTGGTGCACTGCATGGATGATTGGAGTGAGCCAGAGTTCCCCATTTGGCAGTCACTTTCATCAATGATGCATGCACAAACTGTTTTGGGAGTGATCATGAAGAGATTAGTCTCTGAAACAAGGAAAGCAGACACAGTGTTAGACCATGAATTTGGGAGCCCCATTAACATGGTGAGTGCCATATCATTGTCTGAAATGGTTTTGCCACTGTCTGCAAGCTGAATTCATGTGAGTTGGAGAGCTTCAATTTGAGCAGTGAATGAGGTGTTCTAGTTGAATTTGAATTGCTGTAGCTCACAGAGCACTTGGAATGTGGCTATTTGTCAGGCTGTTATTATTTTCTTTTCTTTTTCCCTCATTTTTCCTATATTTCTTATGACTCTATCACTTTAGATCTTACAATTGCTCCTGATCCATCAAAGTGATTCTCACAAATATGCATTCTCTCTGTTTGTCCTTATCAGCTGATGATGAGTATGTCATCCAATCTCTGATCAGCCTGTTCTATCTTTAGTTATGATTCATTTTCTCACTCTTACTGCAGATGCTCACCAATCCTTCTCACATCTGCTGTGGAGTCTCAGTCAGCACTTATGTGTCCCCTCTGTTATTAGGTATGACATCATTACTTTACTTTCTCATTCTCTGGCCCTATACTGTACAGCATGGTCTGTGCACTCTCCAGCATACTAATATATGTAGGACTCCTAGTGGTTTATTCCCCAGTTCTGATCATCTGGGATATCCACTAGGTGCAGTAGCCTCTACACTCTCTTGTACCTTCCTTACTGATTATATATCTGGGATATCTGCTAGTCGAAGCACAATTGTCCTTTTGTTGTTATAGCTCTTCTTCCTCATTTGTTCAGCTTTGACATTCAGCATCAGCCTCACACTACTGCACTGGGGGTATCAAACTCTCCTGATTCTTCCAAGCTGTGTTATTGTCATTGATGTGGCATTCCACTGTGGGTCCAGTGAACAGGCCAATGTATGCAGTTGCCTTGGCATTATCTTGTCAAGTTTGTCTTGGTTGAGTATGTCTTCTCCCCAGTGGTATATCTCCTTTGTTGTTTCAGTTTTTGGTTTGTCAATAATCCACTTGTATTTCAGGTTTGGTTTGCTGGTAATAATTGTGTGCCATATTCTGAGTATGACAAGAGAGTTTTTGTCAAGTGTTGACCATTGTTTGTAGTTGGAGGTCCCATTGAGTGATGGTATGTTGGTTTTCAGAAGTGGGGATGCTACTGTGAGTTGGGTTTTGGATAAGCTGATGATAACATAGATAATCAGTTTGGTGATGAGGGTAGTCCAGGTTGCTATGCACTGGGCAGCACCCATAACCTGTGAGCACAGGTTATGGCAAGTGAGGACAAACAGAGTTGATTGTAGCATGAAAGACATTGTATCTCCAAATGGGGAAATAGCAGAGAGCATGTCTGCAGCAGAGGTAAGTGGAGGTGAACACAGTAAGGCAACATGATGTGGTGAAAGTACACTGCAGGGAAGTGATAAGTGACAAGAGAATAAGATGGGAGGAGTTACTCACTCAGACTATGAAGAAGATGTCTGAGGAGGTGTATAGTAGTGAGTCCATCCTATATAGTGTCTGCATGCAGAGTTAGAGCAGAGGGTACAGAAGTAAAGAACAAGGACTGCCAAATAGAGGCAACATGCATCATGCAGAGTGTGGTATGGAGTGTGAGCATACACAGGGAAGAAGTGAGGGCAGTCTGAGGAGATAGTCATAAGTTATGTATGCATCATATGTATGTAAGAGGTATGTATATGATGAGGGGAAGGCCAAACAAGAATACCATATATGTTCAACAGTCCCCTTCATTCAGCATGGCAGAGTTGATAAGTCCGAGAGTGGCATGCTGTAACTCAAATGCAGCATGCAGCAGCAATTTTGTGAGGGTGTCAGCTATGATGGAGGCAGAAGGCAGGTAATGCAATGAAACAAGCCCTTCCTTGACACATTGTTGAATAAAATGGAACTTGATGCTGATGTGTTTTGTGCCTTTCCCAATGATTGGGTTGTTTGCTAGATTGATGGACCCTTGTTATCACCAAAAAGTGTCAGCAGTAGCAGCCTGGCACAGCACAATGTATTCCACCTCTGTTGACAAAAGAGAAATGATACATTGTCATTGTGATGACCATGAGATTGCACCACTGTGTAGAGTGAGAACAAAGGCACCAATTGAGCAATGGTCTGTGAGTGATGCAGCCCAGTCAGAGTCAGAGTGTGCAGTGGTGACTCCACTTGTCACACCATCATAATGTACTGAGAGAGTGGTGGCACCAGTGAGATACTGGAGGACATACTCAGTGATGGGGTGTTCTGGTGTGGGGTTGGAGGCATATCACACAAGGGAGTTGATGGTGAAGGCCATTGGTTTTTTCATTACCTTATGATGCTGATCACACTGTTTACTTATAAAAGTATACTTATCTCTATCTCACCTTATTGGTATTTCTTCTCTCTTTATGGTTTGAGCTCCTCTTAAACTCTATCTAGCTCTTCTTCACTTTGTCTTTGTCTCACCTCAGCACTTCTGCATGTGCTGAGCTCTCTCTGTCTTCTGTGTACCCTCTACCCTCTGGTACACATCTTCTCTATCTTACAGATGTGGTCGTTGTGCCCTCTCCTCTTGTTCTGATGGGCATTAGCCTCTCTCTCAATCTCAGTCTGTTCTGGGCTTGATGCCCACTTCTTTTATGACATGGTCTTCTGTCTGCTCACTGCCTTGCCCAATTTCAACAAAGGCAATGTTGGGGCACAACATGATGGTGGTGTACACTAGGCTACTGACTATTTGCTGATATGTGGAGCATGTAGAGACACTGGCAGTGCTGTCAAATGGGACAAGTGGTGATGTGGGCAAGAGAGGTGTGGTGACAGTGTTGCACCTGGCCATGCCAAACTGTGCTACAATGTCAGTGATATATCATGATTGGCAGAGGGTGAGGATTTTACATGTATGATTGTGTTTGACTTGGAGACCTAAGTAGGTCATGGTTTTTCCCAGGTCTGTCATCTTGAAGTTAGCCATGAGAGCATGCTTGAGCTCCAGTACTTCATTGAGATCACTTCCAAACATGGTGATGTCATTGATGTATAGTACAAGGAGAAGAAAGGAGTCCCCCCACTTGACATACAGCCCAGCATCAGACTTGATGTGGCTGAGGTTGAGGGTGTCCAGGCAGGCATCCATCTTGGCATTCCAACACCACACAGCTTGTTTATGGCCATAGATGGATTTGTGGAGATGGCACACCTTCTCTGCAACATCAGTGACCTCAAAGTCATTGGGCTGGCACATGTAAAGCTCTTCCTCAATGTCACCATTGGGGAATGCACTCTTGACATCCATCAAGTGGATGTGCCAGTCATGTGATGTGATGAAGGTGAATAGGAGGCACAAGGACTCAAAACAAGCAACATGTCCACCTCTGTCACTGCAGATATGCTTTAGTTGTGACCAGTTTGCATTTCTACCCAAGACATGAAGTCAGTGAGGGTATGTGAGAGGCCATCTTTGGATGATAGTGAGACAGCAACAGTGAGAGCAGAAAAGTCATTGATGAAAGAGGCAAAGTAAGTTGATCCTTGCATGGAGACAATGTGTAATGGTCTGATGAGGTCAGTATGTACCAGGTTGAGTTGGTGAGCAGCATGTTTGGGTGATGGGTAGAAAGGGCAGTGTGTGAGTTTGCCATATGTGCATCTGGTGCAAGGGCTCATGATGACTGTGCTGGTAGAATCAAAATCAAAAGCTGTGATGCATGTAGAAGAATGCGGTTTGTGTATGACAGGCAAAGGCATGTGTGCAAGGTGTGCATACCATGTTTTGTAAGAGGGCTTTATAGTTGCAAGTGATGACAGTGACAATGTAGTGACTGATAGTTGCAGCCAGTAGCAAGCACCACACTTTGTTCCCATTGTGCACATAATGTCATCCTTTGAGTATATGCTGCTAAGAGCAGCCTATTGGATGGTCTTAGGGAAAGTCTGTGATAACTATATCCCTGGTAACAAGGTAGTTGTA
>QLPN01000344.1:0-12914 GCA_003314395.1 Albatrellus ellisii
GGCAACTCAGATAGTGGACTTGGAGGATATGCTGGAGATAATGAGGCATGAGATGCAGCAAGCGAAAGTGGCACAACAACAACAACAACAACAAGCAAATCAATTGGAAATGGGAAATGCATTGGTTGAGATTACCAAATCCTTGGCCAAAATAACATTGATGCTATCCATCCCCCAAATCCAAATGCCACATTCAACAAACATCTCTGGCCTATCTGCCATCCCCACAGGCCATGTATTTGCCCAACACCAGGTAAAAGTTTCATCACCTACTCCATACTCAGGGATGTGCAAAAAACTTGACTCATTCATACAAGAATTATTTCTTGTATTTGCAGCAAACAAAACATGGGTTGACAGTGATAGAATCACATATGCCCTATCATACATGATAGGAGGAAGTGCAGAAGCATGGAGGAATCTTGTAGTCACAAAGCAGCGATTACATGAAGTCAACCCAAACAATCCATTATATCCAGAACCATTTGTCAACTGGGTAGACTTCAACATGAAACTCTGAGCCCAATTTGGGGACCCTGATGAGGCCCAAACTGTGCAACAACAACTACATAAAATATGTCAAGGAGGGAAGACAGCAGAAGAATTCACCACAGAATTCCTTTTAATTGCAGCAAAAACCAAATACAATGATGAAGCACTCATCGATTGCTACAAAAGAGGATTAAATGTGGATCTTCTTCTAAGAATCTACAATATCAATCCCCCTCCCACTACGTATTTAGCCTGGCAGCAAATGGCGCAGAGTATGGATCAGCATATGAGAGAGTTCAAGCAATTGGTTGCAGACAGGGGATCCTCAAGCTGGGGACCATGTTATAATCAAAATGCAAACACTCCTACTAATGCTGCTAATCCTTCTATGCCATCACACAAAGCCAGCAATGACACAGTACCCATGGATGTGGATTGGGCCCAGGTAAGAAGAGAGATCATATGTTTTAACTGCAGGGAGAAGGGCCATATCTCCAGGGACTGTCCACAAAAGCATTCAGGAAAAATCCATGAAAATCACAATCAGATTAGGGGCATGACAATGGAAGAATTTGCACAGATGTTGAATGATGAGGCTATAAAGAAGATAGCAAAAGAAGCAGGTTTTGGAAAGGACAAGTAGTAGATGTCACTACTTCATCCTCAAATTGTTTTTCTGTACTTACTCCTGATGATGGTGCTGTTGACCACACCAATGTATGCAACCCAGTTGAAATATTGCATCAGAAGTAAAGATGGAGAAAAAAGAGACATCAGAGAGTATGCCCTCTCTTAAAGAAGAAAAGCACATAGTCATGGGAATTAGAACAGAATTACCCATGATCCAACTTGAAGTCAAGAAACCAGAAGATGGACAAGTGATATCCATCCAAGTGCTAGTAGATTCAGGAGCAACAACATGTTATATAGATGAAGAATTTGTGAAAACAAATCATCTTAACACAAAGAAACTCCCAATTTCAATACCAGTTTATAATGTTGATGGAACCAAGAATGAGAATGGTTCTATCAAAGAAACAGTGGATCTTTTAATCAAAATCCAAAACCATACAGAAAGAACTACTTTCTGTGTTACTGGTCTAGGAAAAGTCAATCTAATCCTTGGAGAGACTTGGTTAAAGATCCATAATCCAGGAATAAATTGGGAAACTGGCATGGTAAAATTCACAAGATGTCCAAGACATTGCCACATATGAGTAGTAGCAGACAGAAAGATCTAGAAGAAGAAAATGATGGAACAAACAAAAACTGAAGTACCACCCATGGTAGAATTCAATGATGAAGATGATGATGAAATATGTAAAGGAGATAAGATTTTATGCATCATGATAGGAGATGATGAGAAAGAAGTGGCAATTCGAAATATCTCTCAGGACTTAGCAATAGAAGCAGAGAAGAAGAAGATCAAGAAGTCCTTTGAAGATATTGTTCCTAAAGTGTATCATGGATTCAAATCAGTATTTGCCAAAGAATCATTTGATGAATTACCTCCAAAATGCACATGGGACCACACAATCGAATTGAAAGAAGGAGCAAAGATGCATATGGGAAAGATTTATAATCTCTCCTTTGCAGAACAGCAAGAATTGGAAAAGTTCATTGATGAAAATCTCAAATCAGGACATATTTGACCCTCCAAATCACCTATGGCATTGTATTTCTTCTTTATCAAGAAGAAATCAGGAGAATTATGTCCCATCCAAGATTATCATTGGCTCAATGAGATTACAATCAAGAATTCATAACCTTTACCACTCATTTCTGAATTGATCGATAAACTCAAAGGAGCAAAATACTTTACCAAACTTGACATCAGATGGGGATACAATAATGTCCAAATCAAAGGAGACAAATGGAAGGCTGCCTTCATTACAAACAAAGGGTTATATGAACCCCTTGTTATGTTCTTCAGACTTACCAATAGCCATGCTACATTCCAAACCATGATGAATCATCTCTTCAGTGTGAGGCTCATGCTAGACAGCAAGGTCACAAGAGTATGAGGAGGGGATTGGTGAAGGTTTGAGACAATACACTTAGGATGAAGTCACACTATCAGGTGGATATCCCAGATGTATAAAGCTGAGGAAATACATGCTACAGAAGTGCCCTATATATACTAAAGAGATTGGCACACAGACCATGTGCTGTCACTGTAGGGCAGGCATATGTAAGTAAGATGTGCAGCATCTGTGAGAACTATCAGTAAGTGATGTGCAGCATTGCACAGCATCAGTAATCAACTGTGAGAATATGAGTCATGCATGTATAGTAATCAGTCTGATGACAAAATAGTTATGAGTCATAGACAATCATGATAAGATCTACAGATGATCTGATAAGATGAGATAAGATGTATCCTGTAGATCTTGAGCAATAAGATGAAAAGAAATTGTAAAATGAAAAGAAAAATAAGTATGTCCTGACATTCAGAGAACTCATTGCCAGAGGAAAAGTAGTGGTCTATATGGATGATATCCTCATCTACTGCAACCATAGAAGAACATCATCCCATCATCGAAGAAGTCCTCCAAATACTACACAAAAACAAACTATACTTGAAACCAGAAAAATGTGACTTTGAGAAAACAGAAATAGATTATCTAGGCCTCAAGATTTCCTTCAATAAAATCATGATAGATCCCATCAAAGTTCAAGGAATTGCTGATTGGCCACTACCAACCTCCATCACAGAAGTCCATTCATTCCTAGGTTTCACAAACTTCTATAGGCATTTTATTCATGGATTTTCTGAGTTAGCAAAACCTCTTAACTTGCTTCTTCAAAAGGACACCAAATGGTGCTGGGATCAGGAACAACAAGACTCATTTGACAATCTAAAGACAGTGTTATGTTCACAACCTGTCCTTGTCTTTCCTGAACCTCATAGACCATACTTGGTTGAAGCTGATAGTTCAGGTTATGTGACCAGTGCAGTTCTATCACAGATGCAGATGAGAGATGATGGGAAGTGGCATCCAGTGGCATACATCAGCAAAAGTCTCTCCCCTGCAGAGAGGAATTACAACATATACAATAAGGAGATGCTTGCTGTTATTCATGCACTAGAACAGTGGAGACACTATCTGGAAGGAACAGATAGTATGGTCAACATCCTCACTGACCACAAAAACCTAGAGTACTTTATGAGTGCCCAGAAACTAAACTGTCACCAGGCTCGATGGTCCCTGTTTCTTTCTAGGTTCAACTTTCACCTTTCCTACAGACCAGGAAAGAGTTCAGCTAAACCTGACCTCTTATTGAGACAATCAGATCATAAAGAGGGGGTGGAACATGACAATGAGAATGTCATACTGCTAAAACCAGAATTCTTTGCAAAACCAAATCATATCCAAGCAGTCATGACAAATAACATTCCACTTCTCAACAAGATCACTGATGAACAAGTAAAGGACAGAGATGTTAAAATGTGGAGAGAATTGTCAGGAGACAAGGCAAAGATGGCAACTATAGCTGGATGGGGAGAAAATGAACAAGGATTATTGATGTACAGAGATAAAATCCTTGTCCCAGACAGTTGCAGAGCTGATGTTGTCAAACAATGTCATGACACTCCCATAGCAGGACATCCAGGACAATGGAGGACACTGGAGATAGTGTCAAGATCATTTTGGTGGAAATGAATGGCCACATATGTCAGGAAGTACATCAAAAGTTGTGACATCTGTCAAAGAACAAAGACGTTCCCAACAAAACCACAAGGAGAATTGACACCAAACAAAATACCTTTGAATCCTTGGCAAATCATATTGACAGATTTGATTACCCAATTACCAGATAGTCAAGGATACAATGTAATATTAGTGGTGGTAGATCATTTCTCAAAAATGATCCATACTATGGCAACAACTTCAGACATAACAGCAGAAGGAGTTGCACAATTGTTCAGAGATAATGTTTGGAAACATCATGGATTACCCGAGAAAATTATTTCAGACTGTGGTCCACAATTCACTTCCAAAATGATGAAAGAATTGAATAAATTGCTGGGTATAAAAACAGCATTATCCACAACATATCATCCACAAACAGATGGACAAACAGAACGAATTAATCAAGAGATAGAACAATATCTCCAAATTTTTGTTAACCATCATCAATCAGATTGGATGAACTGGTTACCCATGGCAGAATTCTGTTATAACAACAGAGTTAATGCCTCAACAAAATATTCTCCTTTTGTTCTAAACTCTGGACAAAATCCATGTATGGGATTCGAACCAGGCAAGACATCCACTATCGATTTGGTAGAAAATTTCATTGAAGGATTGAAGAGGACTAGGGAAGATGCAAAATCAGCACTAAGGAAAGTGGCTGATGATATGAAGAAATACTATGATGCTCACAGAGGAGCAACACCAAAATATCAAGTTGGAGATAAAGTTTGGTTAGACACATCTAACATACAAACAGGAAGACCTACACAAAAATTGGATCATAAAAGACTTGGACCATATTCAATTACCAGAGTGCTTTCAAACAATGTGTATGGACTTGCACTTCCCAAGTCAATGAAGATTCATCCCATCTTCCATGTCATCAAACTCCTTCCCTTTACTCCAAATGATTTTCCAGAAAGAATCATCAAAACCCCTCCTCCACCCATTATCAAAGACAATGTTGAACAATATGAAGTAGAAGCAATTATCAATAGCAGAACAAGTTGAGGACAAACACAATACCTCATCAAATGGAAAAATTATCCAGAAGACAAAAATTCCTGGGAACCAGCAGGTGTCATTACCAAAGACATACCCAGACTGGTTAAAGAATTCCGGACATGTTGTTGATATCTGGGCAAGGCAGCAAGCAGAGAGAAGACCATGTCATAAAAGAAGTAGGCATCAAGCCCAAAACAGATTGAGATTGAGAGAGGGGTGAAAGCCCATCAGAACAAGAGGAGAGGGCACAACTGCCACATCTGTAAGATAAGAGAAGTGTGTACCAGATGGTAGAGGGGACACAGAAGAAAGAGAGAGCTGCATAGAGCAGGTATGTCAGAAGAGAGCTAAGAGAGCAGAAGTGCTGAGGTGAGAAGATGATGAGGTGAAGAAGATATAGTAAGAGCAAGATAGAGTTGAAGAGGAGCTCAAACCATAAAGAGAAAAGAAATACCAATAAGATGAGATAGAGATAAGTATACTTAATATGTAAACAGTGTTATCAGCATCATAAGGTAATGAAAAAACCAACACATGTGTCATCCCAGAATAGTGAGTGGGTTATAATGTGGGAAGTTCATGGAGAAGTCCATGGAGATAGTGGGTAAGATGGTAATGTGTGTGTGTGTGTGTAATGCTAAGAGTGGCCTATTGGACAGTCTTAGGGAAAGTTTGCAATAACTATACCCCTGGTAACAAGGTAGTTGTTGTGTACTTGATAAGCATAGTAACCTTTCCTGATGATGATGAAGAGTGGGATCAACATGATGGTGATTAGGATGATACTCCCAATGATCAAACAAGGATCCAGAATGATGAGTTTAGGATGTCTTAGTGATGCTTAGAGTGACTTAGAGATCTTAGGTTTAATTCTTTTCTTTAGAGTGAATAGATGCTGAGCAGGATCAAGTGCAGTGTAGGGGGATCCCTAGATTGTGAAGTTGACAAGACTGGGGTTTAAGACCACCAGTCTTTCAAGTATTTATACAAAAATGGAGTCCTAAAGATAGTACAAGTAATAAAATTCACAGATCAATGATGATTGTGCAGCAATCAACAAGATCATGTGATAAAGTCATGTCCATAGTAAGCTATTGTAATGTAGCCACAGGCATGAGTGAAACGAGAATAAGGAAAGATAAACAAAAGATGAAAATGGGTGAGTCCTTGCTAATTGTATAATAATAGTCCTTAGCAAGTAAATGTAAAGAAATAAAGAAATATAAAGAAAGGGAAAGATAATTGCCTTATAGTACTTGGAGTAAAACTCACAGCTTAGTATGTAAATACTCTAGTACTATAAGGGAAAGAGATAGAGTCCTTACTATAAGTTGGAGCTAAGCTCACAGCTGTAGTCAATACTACACTTATAGTAAGTCAGATAAAAAAGAAAAAGATATAAAAAAAAGAAACTGTTACAAAGTGCCTAGGCAAGTGTCTTGTAACATGTAATGAGTATGTATGTGGAGAGTAGAAGTGAAGTGAAATGAAAGTACATGACAATACACATTAATGTCTAATAAAAGTGTGGTGATGCAAGATGTAATGAGTACATGTACTGCAGTAAGTGTTATGTGTATGGGGAAAGCTGAATGAAAATATAGTAAAATGTACAAAGTATTCAACACCCCCCCTCATTCAGCATGTCCAGTGCAATGAGCCTGAGAGTGGTGTGATGCTTTTTGAACAGTGTGTGGCAGTGGTTTGGTGAGTGTATCAGCAATGATGCTAGTGGAGGGCAGGCAGCATGGAGTGATGAGACCTTCTTCAATGCATTGGTGTATGAAGTGGAACTTGATGCTGATATGTTTGGTGCCTTTTCCTATGGTGGGGTTGTTGGCTAGGTCAACAGGCCCCTTGTTGTCACCAAAGAGTGTTAGTGGCAGTGTGAGAGGGATGTGGAGCTCATCAGTGATGTTCCAGTACCACATGGCCTGCACTGCTGTCTGTGAGAGCAAGATGTACTCAGCTTCTGTTGAAGAGAGTGAAATGACATGCTGGTGTCACAATGACCATGAGACAGCTCCCCTGCAGAGGAAGAACATGAAGGTGCCAGTCAAGAAGTGGTCTGCAAATGGTGCTGCTAAGAGCAGTTTATTTGATGGTCTTAGGGAAAGTTTGCAATGATTATACCCCTGGTAACAAGGTAGTTGTTATGTGCTTGAATCATGTAGCAAATGTTCCTGATGACAATGAAGAGAGGGATCAATGAGATAGTGATGAAAATGATACCATTGATGACTAAATGGGGATCCAGAGTGGTGAGTTTAAGATGTCTTAGTGGTGCTTAGGGTGACTTAGAGATCTTAGACTTAGTTCTTAGGGTTTAAGTGAGTTGAGAGCAAGCTTAGATCAAGCACAGTATAGGAGAATCCCTAGATTGTGAAGTTGACAAGACTGGGGTTTAAGACCACCAGGCTTTCTGTTGAAGTAGATGCTGCACATACACCATGTTCATTTGGCTTCTTCCATCTTCCTTACACATACTATTCACTATATGCACTTTACCATCACTTCACACACTCTGCCCCACTCATTACACTGGGATGATGTGCATCCCTCCTACATACAGGCATTCTTGTATTCCACCACTTTACTCTCTGCTCCAACCCTACCTGTTGGTACTATATAAGATGGGCACTCTACTACACAAACTCCTCAGATGTCTTACAACTAGTCTGAGTGAGTTCTCTCTTACCCCCACCTTATTCTCTTTCTCATACCTCCCCGCAGCTCTCTCTCTCTTGCATGTGGCACCTACTCTGTCCACACTTATCTCTTACCACTGCAGCTATGACTGTACTTTGATTCCTATTTGGGCTTGCTGCCTTATATCATTACTTTGTACCTGGTTGCCATAGCCTGCATTCACACTTTCAACTACTTATACAAAACTGGAGTCCTAAGAATAGTAATTTTTTTGTATTTAAATTGTTTTTCTTGACAAATTCTTTGTCAACGTATAATCCTGTGGCTCCTGAATCTAGAAGAGCATCAACTTCTAGTATCAACAATCATGTGGCTGAGTCACATCCATAGTAAACTACAAGTAAGTAGCCACAAGTGCAAAATGAACAAGAGATAAACAAAGATAAATAAAGACAAGATAAGATGAGTCCTTGCTAATTGTATAGTACCAGTCCTTAGCAAGTGAATGTTATAATAAATAAAAGAAGATAGAAAAAAGGAAAAGACACCTTATAGTACTTGGAGCTAAGCTCACACTCTAGTATGTAAATACTGAAGTACTATAAGGGAGAGATAAGTCCTTACTATAGATATACAGTCTATAGTAAGTAAGATAAAAAAGAAAAAGGAAAAAAAAAGAAAACATGCCAAAGCAAGTGCCTCATAACAGATGTGGCCCAGTCAGAGTTGGAATGCACTGTGAGGACATTACCACATGTGCTGTCATAGCACAGGCTGAGTGAGGTGCCTGTGAGATAGCAGAGTATGTGTTTGGCAGCAGCAAGGTGCTTGTGTGCAGGGTTTGCAGTGTACTGTGTGAGGGAGTTGACTGCAAATGCAATGTCTGGGCATGAGACAATTGTGGCATACATCAGACTCCCAATGACCTGTTGGTATGTGGAGTGTGCAGACATGCTGGTGGTGCCATTGAAGGGAACAAGTTGGGACACAGGAAATAGAGGTGTGGTAACAATGTTGCACCTGGCCATGCCAAAGTGGGCTATGATGTTGGTGATGTATCATGACTGGCAAAGGGTGAGTATCTTGTGCATGTGGTCATGGCATACCTTCAGTCCAAGATATGTGGCTGTTTCACCCTGGTCTGTTATTTTGAAGGCTGCTGCTAGTGTGCACTCTCAAGAACCTCCACCAGATTGCTTCTGAAGATCATGATGTCATTGATGTAGAGGACTAAGAAACAGGTAGGAGTCCCCCCCTCACTTGATGTACAGGCCAGCATCAGAGGAGATGTGGCCAATGTCAGGAGTGTCAAGGCAGCTGTCCATCTTAGTGTTCCACTGCTGTGTGGCCTGTTTGAGGCCATAGATGGATTTGTGGAGGCAGCAGACCTCTTGCTCCACATCACCATTGAGAAAGGCACTCTTGATGTCCATGGAGTGGATGTGCCAGTCATGCATGGTGGCCAGAGTGAAGAGGAGCCACAGTGACTTGAAGTGTGTGACAGGGGAGAATACTTCCTTGTAATCTATGCTGTGGACCTGCTTGAAGCTTCTGGCAACCAACCACACATGATAGCACCCATCATTCTTGAGCTTGAACATCCATTTATTGGGAATTGCACTCTGGCTGGGTGGTAAGTTGATGAGTGACTAAGTACCCATGCCCTTGAGCATTGCAAGCTCATATCAACATGCAGTGTCCTAATCAGTGGCATTGGGTGACATGTGGGCTTCACACAGAGTGAGTGGGTTGCAAGACATGGTGGCAGTGGTGAGGGGTGATGAGAGAGATGGACTGGCACCAGGGGTGATAAACGTGTCATTGTCCAACAAGTCTTGCAGGATGTTGGTGTACAACCAATTGCCATTGGCACTGTCCCTGAAGTGTAGCAGCCATTGTGTAGTGTGCCCAGATCTATGTGGGGGTGGTGTCAGTGTGACCAGTTCTGCAGGAATTGCAGTCATTGTCAGAGAGGATGGAGGTGCAGCAGGAGTGGTGGGACTGAGGGCAGTGTTTAACAGTTCAGGCTCACATAACAGTGCAGCTCATCATGACATCCCTGACGACCATCATCATCATCATATCTGGTGTGTAGAACACTGACACCCAGGATGCGATCTGAGAACTGTGTAGCATGAGTCTGAGTAGGCATGGGTGGAGCTATGGATGGCAGTGTGATGGGCAACAAGGGCCCATGTACATGTGGTGGCAATGTGGGAGTGACAAGCAGTGCAGGAGGCATGCTTGGAGTAGAGGCAACAGCAGGTGGTGCATCTGTGGCAGTGAATTCAGTTGTGGCAGACCTTGGAGGCAGTGCTGCATCCTCTGTGTCAGAGAAGTCCAGCCATGTGCTGTCTCATGGAGGTGTGTCAGAGTCCAAGTCAGATAATGAGGCATCAGTTGGTGGGGGCTGCATCAGTGATGTGGGTGGAACAGTGCCTGTTGGCATTGGCTGTGGATGGAACAGAAAGTTCAGCTCATCAAACATGGCATCACAGGAGATGACAGCATGGTGTATTGCACAGTCCCAAAACTTCCATGCTTTGGAGCCCAGTGATATGTGTGGTGGTGGGGTGATGGCAGAATCTACAATCACAACCACAACAATTGCTGAGGGGTGCAAATCATAAGACCCTCTAGACACCAAAAGAGTGAATTTGTAATTTAGTATGGATAAGGCAACAATGTGGCATGACTGGGCAACAATGAAGCAATGTGATGGAAATGCAATACTGTAAGCTCTGCAATGGAAATGTATTATCTATCTTTGGGTTCAGAATTAGCTGCTGGTCTTGATCTTTACAGTGCAGAAGACATCATTATTCCTGCTCATGGTCAAAGTCTTGTTGATACTCAAATCTCCTTGGCTATACCAAATCACTGTTATGGACGTATTGCTCCTTGCAGTGGTCTGGCTGTCAAAAACTCTATTCATACAGGAGCAGGAGTGATTGACTCTGACTACCATGGACCCATCAAAATTATTCTTGTCAATATTGGCAATATGAATTTTAATGTCAAAATAAAAGATTGAGTCACACAAATAATTCTTGAACATATATCATTAGCTGATATTAAAGAAGTTATTTCCTTGGATGACACAGAAAGAGGAGAACAGGGATTGGTTCTATTGGTGTTTCTTCAAATTCACTCACCAAGTCATCTCATCCTTAGAAGGGGGGTATTTGTCAGGATGCATTTATTTTTCTTTTCATTTTACAATTTCTTTTGATCTTATCACTCAAGATCTACAGGATATATCTTATCAGATCATCTGTAGATCTTATCATGATCATCTATGACTCATGACTATTTCATCATCAGACTAATTACTATACACACATGACTCATATTCTCACAGTTGATTACTGATGCTGTGCAATGCTGCACATTGCTTACTGATAGTTCTCACAGATGCTGCACATCTTATTTACATATGCCTGCCCTATAGTGACAGCACATGGTCTGTGCACTGATCCTCTTAGTATATATAAGTCACTATAGTAGCATGTATTCCTTAGCTTTATACATCTGGGATATCTGCTTGATAGCATGACTTCATCCTAAGTGTATTGTCTCTTTCTTTCACCAATCTCCTCCTCTTACTTTTGTGACCTCACTGTCCAGCATGAGCCTTGCACCTCCCAGGCCATGAAGCCGTGCTCCCAGTGCCAACATGTGAACACTAAGTGCTGGTGGCACAAGTGGATGGGGTGGTGCATCAGGTGTGCACATCAGTGGCAATGTTGTGAATTCACCATATGGCCAGACTGGACAGTCATGACAGGTGAGTCCCCTTATTGGCATGACACAATGTGGATGCTAAGCCACTAGTTGCAGCACTGCAATTGCCTATGCCACTCTTCATGCAGAGTAACAGCAAGGCAGCTGGGCCTAGTCACCCCTTCACATGCAAGCTGTCAGGATCCAAGGGGCCCCTACCAGAGGTAGGTGAATACATGGGCCTCAACTTCCCAATGCTCCTGCTGCAGCTCAACTACCAAAACAGTGACATGATGGATGCTGCTAACTGGGGAGTCCTGTGCTGGTATGAGATGTGGTATGCCAAGCTAGGACTGCAGTGGCTCTCCATTGACTGCTCAATGCACCTGCTGGAGGTGGAAATCCAGATCATACATGCACATTTTGCAGAGCAAGAGTGGCAGAGCCCAGAGTGCAGTGAACAGCATCAGAAGGTGGCAGGGGTGAAAGGCAATGGTAAAGAGTGGGAGTAAAGGTCACCACATGCATATTTTCATTGTCTCCTGTACATGTAGAAAGTTATACAATAAAAGCAAAAGGGTGACAGCAAAGGAACAAGTGAGAGACTTGTGAGTACATTAAAAACTGGATAGGGAAACAAGTAAAAGAGAAAGAAAAATAAAAGAGACACATTTTTAGTCACATTTGATGCCTTACTCCTCAATGTCATCTAGTGTAGTAGACTCTAGTTGATGGAGATGATCTGTTGTGACATTGATTAGTTCATCAAGCAGAGGCAAGGATATCATTTGTTGTGCAAAGTAGGGGATGACACAAAATGCTGCAATAGGCCTGTCAAGAACTGCACTGTCAAGTTCACAGAGTATATATGTGCCTCCTCTGTTGCACAACAGTATGATAAGAGATCCAAGGTAGCAGGGGTGGATTTTGTGATTTAATGCTTTTTCAATGGTGGTGTGGTGGATGAGGACAAGGGTGCCACACTGGAAGTTGAAATCATGGATAGTCATGTCAAATTCATGCTCAAACCTGGCCACAGCTTCCCATCATGCATCAAATACTGTGGAGTGTAGCTCCATGAGATGCTCTTGATGCTTCTGGAGTGCTACTGCCCTGTGTTACGAGGCACTTGCTTTGGCACCTTGTAACGCGTTTGTTTTTTTTCTTTTCTTCTCTTTCTTTTTTTACTTACTAATAAAGTGTAGTATTATTACTACAAGTGTGAGCTTAGCTCCACTTTACTTAGTAAGGACTCTCTTTTCCTTTCTCTTATATAGTACTTAAGTATTTACATACTTAAGTGTGAGCTCAGCTCCAGGTACTATATTAAGACTTATCTTTTTCTCC
>QLPN01000346.1:0-16225 GCA_003314395.1 Albatrellus ellisii
GAGGTGGTGTCGCTATCGAATTTCCCATACAGCTCATCGTGGTCCATCTCACGAGGACGGCCGACGATCCGCTGACTTGAACAGCAGGCTGTCATGTCTGTGTATCTCCGTGACATCGCGTTGTCGCAGATACCCTGACGTCGCGTCATCGCAGAAGCCTCGAACAAAGACCTGATTGCCCGACTAGATCCAGAGTCTGCTAGCAATGACTGATAAATTCATCATAACATTTGACAAAAGAAGTTGATAAGGACTGTCTCAGAGATTCCCGACTCCTCCGATGTCCGAAACGTGCCACTGGCACCCGCGCTCAATATATCGGCGGGGTTGGCTGCCTATCCATGTCTTCTTGAGATATAACACCGATTGAATGAGTGGCGAGATTGAATCATTATGGTACCTGGAACCGGAGCCGCCATTCGACATTCTTCTTAGTCCAATCAGCATAGCCGCTCCTGTTGCCAAGCTCGCTCGCTCTCGCTCAACTGTCCCACCCTCCGTGCCCCATTAATGGAGCCATCGTTACCATCACCGACGGCGGCGAGCATGCTCATTTCCGTTGTGCTTCATCAAAATAACTTACAACTATATATATATAATCCAATAACGAGTTTGATGAGTAGTTTATGAACAAATAGCTTAGTATGGCCCCAACTACACATTGGTCTGTGGCATCATGGACTTCTGAGACGACCAGAACCGCAGACTTCCTGGGACAAACTAACTTATCATTTCACTGTCATTGTCGTGAAGACCATCTACCTGGTGTGGAAGCACTGCTGCAAATGGTTAATGTTGAGAGGCAAGAGGACATCAACAGGCTCTATACAACTGCAGAGATCACACAACAGTGGTCACATGCTATATAGTTTAAACTCTGGACTTTGTCCCCTGATGGATGCACTGCAAGATGGCAATAAAGGCTTGTGGTTCTGTAGTCAAAGCACATGCTCTACAAAGGTTCAGAGGTGTGGAAAAGCATAATATGCAATGTCATAAAAGATGAAAGCCTCTAAGGCCAAGACAACCCATAGGACATAGTCCAGAGGGAGATACATCTAAGATGAGAAAGAGAGAGTATATGCTAAGAGCGGCCTATTGGACGGTCTTAGGGAAGGTCTAAAATGTTACTCCTGGTAACCAAAGTTTGGATATTGGCTTGATGAACGTAATAGAGGTTCCGGATGACGATGAAGAGTGGGATTAACGAGATGGTTATGAGGATGATTCCACCAATAACGATATGAGAATCCAGTTTGACTTTTAGTGTAAGATGTCTAACTGACTTTCAGAGTTCTTAGACTTAGTTCTTTTAGAGAGAAGCGAGTTCTGATCAAGCGCAGTGATAGGAGAATCCCTAGATTGCGAAGTTGACAAGACTGGGGTTTAAGACCACCAGTTTGTCAACTATTTATACAGGATAAGTGGTCTAACTATAGTAAGGTTACGCAGTAATGCGCAGTAAGTAAACGACAATGCGCAGTAAAGCGCAGTAAGTAAATGTCCATGTGATATAAGTGGCTCAGCCACAAGCGCGAAGTGAACTTGAGATAAACAAAGGTAAATAAGAACGAGAGAAAGGAGTCCTTGCTAATTGTATAGTAATAGTCCTTAGCAAGTAAATGTTGTAATAAATAAAGAAAGATAATTAAGGAAAGATAAGTCTTAATATAGTACCTGGAGCTAAGCTCACACTTAAGTATGTAAATACTTAAGTACTATATAAGAGAAAGGAGATAAGAGTCCTTACTAAGTAAAGTGGAGCTAAGCTCACACTTGTAGTAATAATACTACACTTTACTAGTAAGTAAAATAAAGGAAAGAAAGAAAGAAAAGAAAAAGAAAAAGAAACACGTTACGAGGTGCCAAAACACATTACGAGGTGCCAAAGCAAGTGCCTTGTAACAGTATACTGTTGGTATTTCTTTTTGCAATAACAAGGTTATAGAAACAGGTGTTCTTCTGCACAAGAAACACCAAAAAGATGTCCTAAGAACAAGGACAATAAGCACTCAGTCTTGAAAACAATGCAAGGACTAAGGGGGAAAAAAGACAAGCTATCATAAATAGGCTAGATAAACTGCCTGTGGCTTATGTACATGCAGGCTATGGAAAACAACAGCAGCAAGTATATAGGTGAGTGATAACAGATAAGAGAAGCCTAACAGGGCTAGAGTGGCAGGCAGTTGCATGACTGCAGTGAGTAGTGAGTTGTTGCAGATGCAGTAAGGCAGGGCAATGTGGTTTGAGTATGTTGCAGGGAATATGTGAGAGGAGATGTAGATGGGAGTGGAGATATGCTCACTCAGACTTGTAGCAAGACATCTGAGGAGTTTGTATAGTGATAGTCCATCTTTATATAGTGTGTAGCAGTAGAATTGTAGCAAAGAGTGGAAAGTGGAATGTTGACTTTTGGTATGCACACACACATACATTTTGCTTGGCTTTACCTACATATATGCACACACTCCCAATCACTCTACTTCTCCACATCCTTGGACTTCTTCTCCTCGGACTACTTACTTAACCTCCGAGAACTCACACCCCACCTACACTTCCAGGACAACATGCATCCCTCCCCTTATGGTGAACGTTGTACTCTTCACTCTACACTCTGCTTCAGCTCTATTGCACTTTACTACATAAGATGGACACTATACTATACAACTTCCTCAGACATCTTACTACATATCTGAGTGAGTACATCTCCATCTTATTCTTCACTCTCTTATACCTTCCCTGCAGCATACTTAAACCACATTGCCCCACCTACAGTGTTGGCAACTTCTTACCCACTCTGCTGCAGATGCATCTGCCACTGACTCTCTGGCTGCTAGCAACATCCTATATATTTGCAATGACCTTTATCATCATAGCGGTAGTCTCCCACATCCTGTGTGCACAGGTTATGGGCCCTGCCCAGCACACAGGAGCTAATGCCACTTGCACTCTTGCTTACATCATCATTGCAATCATCACCATCTCACTCATCACTACCACCAACATGGCACCACTCCCAAAAACCAATATTCCACCACTCGATGGAACCAACAACTACAAAACATGGTCAACCTTAGTCGAGCATGCACTAATCATCATATAGGTGTGTGGAAGGTCATTGTAACTGACAAACCCACACCAAAGTATCAAAAAATCATGGACACAGAAACCTCTGTGAGCAGTGAAGTAAAGATGACTATATGCTTTGACAAAACCAATGTCATCAACGAGGAAGAAAGGTCCAAGTGGGATGAAGATGACAACCTTGCAACAGTGTACATAGGCCTGTATGTTGGCACAACACATGCACATCTCATGTCTGATGATGGTACTGCATTGTGTAACCGGAATATCTTAAAGCATGAATATGGTACACTGGGCACAGTCACAATGTTCACAAAGCTACAGGAGATCCAAACTTTCAAGTTCTCTACCCATACATCCTTTCAGAGCCAAATTGACACTCTTAAACTCATGCACATACAGCTAGTGGACTGTGGAAGGACTCTCAGCAATAATGACTTCGCTATTATTATGCTAACAGCATTACCAGAGTCCTGGTCCAACATTGTATCTGCATTTATTGGTAGCAATGACACCCTCAATGATGTCACCCTGGAAGATGTACACACATGCATCATCAACCAAGCTGATTGCCTCACCAGGACCTCAGGCTCCATACTCTCAGTCATGCAGCGTGCACCATCACAAATGGCTTCAACCTCATCAGCCACAAATGTGTTCAATTCCCACTCTTCCAGACTCACCTCATGTGGAAAACCAAAGCTGAACCACTATACTTGTACAAAGTGCAGTCCCAGTGGTCACTCTGATGAGTTTTGCTGGATACTCCACCCAGAGAAGAAGGACAGAGGGGTTGGACAATCTGCTAAGTCTAATACTGTCATTGCTGCTGCTATAGTCAATCCTCCACCTCCCATACCACCCAGTACATCTACTTTGAATATGATGGCTGCCAAGCCCACATGTTTGTTCTACTTTGATGTGCAAAACAACTGGATGCTTGACAGCAGGGCAAGTGACCACATAAGCCCACACCCTGCCAACTTCATTGAAGGATCTGTTGAAAACACACTGGGCACTATCAAACTCAGTGACAACAACACAATGGAATACCTCAGAATTGGAACCATCAAAGCTATGACAACTGTCAATGGCCAAACACAGAAACTCATACTCCAATGTGTTTTATATGCCCCATGTGCTAGCCCCAGGTTCATCTCCATCCCACAACTAACAGCAAAGGGGTTACAGGTCACATACACATCTGCAGAATGCCACATCTACAATGACACCACCACACTTGCAACCGGGTCTCCCCACAATGGCACATATTGGTTATTGCTTAACATCATGGCCAGTTCTTCCCTAGCATCTCTCAATGTAACAAAACCCACCTACCAAACATGGCACAACCTGGTTGCTCACACACCACACTCATTAATACTCCAACTACAAAACAGCATAAATGTCAATGGATTCAATCTGGACACCTCATCACCCCCAGTCCACAGCCCCTGTGGCACCTGTGTGGCAGGAAAACTCACATGAAAACCATTCCACACATCAAGTAAATGTGCCATGCACATAATGGACCTTGTCCACTCAGATCTTGTTGGGCCATTGCATATCTCATCACTACAAGGTTTGTGCTACTTCACATCGTTTATCAACAATCACTCTGGCTTTGCAGTTGCCTAGATGCTCACATCCAAGGACACCTTCTCCAATGCACTAGAGGAATTCCTTTCCTGGGCTGAAACCCAAACAGAATCAAAACTCAAGACACTCTGAAGCAATCGAGGGGGAGAGTATGTCAACACCATGGTGCAAAACAGGCTTAGGCTTGCTGGAATGACACATCAACTCACAGCCCCATACTTGCCAGCATGAAATGGACATGCTGAGTATTGGAATCACACAATAATCAACTCAATGTTATCTCTCATGCACAATGCAAACATGAGTGAAGGGTTTTGGGAGTATGTACTTCAAGTTGCAGTCCATACTTACAATTGCACCCTGCAGTGTGCATGACAATGGGTCACCTCATCATTCCTATGGACTGGAATCATCCCAGATATCTCATACTTCCGTGCATTTGGCTGTCTCACATATGTCAGTATGCCATCAGAGCGATGCACAAAACTCGAACTGCATGCCAAACCAATGGTGTTCATTGGCTATGAACCCATGACCAAAGCCTGGCAGTTCTGGGATCACACAGCACACCACGCCATTATTTCTTGCAATGTGGTCTTTGACAAGTCAGTTTTTCCACTTCATCCACAGCCTCTTCCTGTAGCTCCTGCTCTGCCAACGCTACTTTTTCCACCATCCTCAGACACAAGCAACTCCCCACATTCTGACTCTGACAATGACACAACCTACAATGCACCAACTGCACCCATAACAGTCCCCATGTCCTCTGACATCTCTGTACCAACAATTGCCACTCCTACTCTACCTCCAGTGCCAACAACAACACCTGCATCGCCTCCACACATACACAGCCCTGCATTGCCAGTCACCCCACCATCCATTGTGCCTCCTGTGCCCACCAGAATGTGTGTGACACATTTTTCTGACCACACACTGGCCATTGTCATTCCTCATGCTGGGTATGATGCCAACACTGGTTGCAGTCACACACACTGTGCTGCCATGTCCAGCAAGGTGGAACCCATGTACTCAGTGCTCAGTCCAGTCACTCCAGCACCACCACCATCATCTCCAACAGGCACCCCCATGCCTATTGCACTCACCATGCCTACTCCTCTGCTGTGAAAATCTGGTCATGTCACACAACACCCTGTGCAGTACAGTGACAGTGCATACAGAAGTCGCACCTACACCAGTATACTTCAAGACTTGTCTGATGATGATGATGATGCTTATGCCATGCCCAGCATGGGGCCCTCTCTATCTGCCCTTCTGGCTGTGGCCATGACTTCTAGCAACCCACTCACACTGCAGGAAGCTCACACATCACTGAATGTGTCAGACTGGGAAGCCACATGCCAGCATGAGCTGGACATGCTCAACAACATGGGTCCATGGAGCCTTGTTGACTTGCCTCCTGGCTGCACCACCATACCAAACAAATGGGTTTCCAAGCTCAAGAACAACAGATGATATCACACATGGCTTGTTGCCAAAGGGTTCAAGCAAGTCCCCAGAGTTGATTATACTGAAGTATTCTCTCCTGTCACACAATTTGAGTCTATCAGGTTCTTATTCACTCTCACTGCCACACACGACTGGCATGTCCACTCTATGGATGTCAAAAGTGCCTTCCTCAATGGTGACATCAAAGAAGAACTCTACATGTGTCAACCTGAAGGTTTCCACATCCCTGACCTTGCCAACAAAGTGTGCCACTTGCACAAGTCAATTTACAGACTCAAGCAGGCTGCACATCAATGGAATGCCAAAATGGATGTGTCACTCAGCATGCAGAATTTGTCACACATATCCTCCAATGGTGGCATCTACATTAGGTGCCAGGCACATAGCTTTTTATTCCTGGTGCTGTATGTTGATGACATCACGATCTTTGGGAGTGATCTTGCAGAGGTCCTAGAGCTCAAACGCACTCTAGCTGCTGAATTCGAAATGATGGATCTCAGTGAGACCACATTGTATCTGGGACTCTCAAAGTATTGTGCAATTGCATGTGTCACACATTGACATTGTGTCAATCCTGATATGTCTTGAGTGTTGTCTCTCACTTTGGAATGGCTGGTTGCAATTCAGTATGCATGCCACTCCCCCCTTCAATTGTGCTGACACCCTTTGATGGGATCACTGGTGCAACAACATGCACACTGTATGAGCAAGTCATTGGCAGCTTGATGTATGCCACCATCATGTTGTGCCCTGACGTTGCGTACACTGTCAACTCTCTAGCTTGCTACACTGTGAATCCTGCACTGGAGCACATGTCAGCTGCCAAACACATCTTGCAGTACCTCATGGGTACCTCATCCTTGGGCCTCTCATATGATGGTGTGCACAGTGACACTGTCACAGCACACTCTGACTCTGACTGGGTGGCCTCCCTAGCCGACCAGTGCCCCACTGGCACACATGTCTTCTTTCTCTGTGGCAGTGCCATCATGTGGTTGTTGCATCAGCAACACATTGTTTCGCTCTCCTTGATGGCCACTGAGTATGTTGCCCTGTCTCAAGCAATGGAGCAGGCCATGTGGTATAGTCACCTGACTACTGAGCTGGAGATTCCCTTCCCTCTCCCCCTCACTATTTTTGGGGACAACAAGGGCTCCATCAATTTAGCCAAAAATCCTGTCATTGGTAAGGGGTCCAAGTATATCAACATCAAACACCACCATATTCACAAGTGTGTCATGTGTGGTCTCATCTCCCTCATGTGACTCCCATCCACCTCCATTCTTGTGGACTGCCTAATGAAGTTGCTGCTACACACCACCTTTGAAGCACAGCACACTGCTCTTGGCCTTGTTGCTGTTGGTGCACCAAGCAAGGGGGACTGTTGACTTTTGGGATGTGCACACACACACATTTTGCTTGGCTTTACCTACATATATGCACACACTCCCAATCACTCTACTTCTCCACATCCTCAGACTTCTTCTCCTTGGACTACTTACTTAACTCACACCCCACCTACACTTCCAGGACAATGCACATCCCTCCCCTTATGGTGAACATTGTACTCTTCACTCTACACTCTGCTTCAACTCTATTGCACTTTACTATATAAGATGGACACTATACTATACAACCTCCTCAGATGTCTTACTACATATCTGAGTGAGTATATCTCCATCTTATTCTTCACTCTCTTATACCTTCCCTGCAGCATACTTAAACCACATTGCCCCACCTACAGTGTTGGCAACTTCTTACCCACTCTGCTGCAGATGTGTCTGCCACTGACTCTCTGGCTGCTAATATATTTGCAATGACCTTTATCATCATAGCAGTAGTCTCCCACACCCTGCATGCACATGGAATACAACAACTACTATGTATGGGGGGATGCACTGATATGTGCTGTGCTGGGCTGAAGGAGAATATCAACTACAACCACAACAGTTGCTGGAGGGTGTGAGTCATAAGATTCTCTAGATACCAAGGTAAAGAGAGTTTTAGCAGTTAAGGGTGATAGCACAATGCAACTAGGGCAACAAAAAGGGAATGTGACTCTTGTAACAGACAGGAAATATGACAAGATAAGGAGAACACAACACAATGGAGAACTGATGCAACGCAATGGAGAACTAATGCAACACAATGGAGAATGCAACAGGACACAACACAATAATAGACATGACCTACGAGGAATGCACCCTTTCTTGATAATGGGAAACATGAAGAGAAGATTAGGGCACACTTATTTGCTATGTGCTTGGATGGAGATGGGAAGTCAAATTGTGGGCAGGGGGAGTCTGGTCCTTTCTGATGGATGATGTGCTATCTAAATACAAGTCTAGCTCCAAGGCTGGAGCACAACAAAACACAACAGAAAATTTATGGTGCAGGGTCAATCATAAAGTGAAGTGGAGTCTGGGTGCTATATGGATGAGCGAAATAGGAAAGGCATTGATTGCACCAATTGCTGACTTCATGACTCATGACTCTGTGGACCACATCTTGGCCTGTACAGCTCATCAATCCTGCTCCTCATCGGCTGACCCCAGTCCTATAGTCCAATGCCTAAACAAATGTGTGATTGATGCAGCTACAGCTGATTGTCACATGCAGTGCATTTATATCACTGTGCTCACCTGGCTAATTGTTGCGTGCTGCACATTTGTATCACTATGTTCACCTGATGTCACTGATGGTCGTTTTCCAGCTTTACATGTGTGTGATGCTCATCAGTGTGTCATCTGGAGTATGTAGTGGGGTGTGAGTGAGCTCAGGGGAGTATGCAGTCTGAGGAGAAGAAGTGGGGATGAAGGAAGTGTCATAGACATAAATGTACATGTGTGAATTGTGTGCACAGGATATGGGAGACTGTGGCAATCATGATGTATAGCAGTGTTAGTATGTAGGAGAAGCTCATTGCTATGAGTGAGACAGGCAGTGGCATTACTGCAGCAGAGAGATATGTGGCCAACACAGTAAGGTGTGGCAACATGGTAAAGATACATCAGACAGAGATGTAAGACATCTGAGGAGGTGTATAGTAAGAGTCCCATCTTATGTAGTGTCCGCATGTAAGGTTAGAGCAGAGTATGTGTGTGTAAGTACAAGGACTGCCATATGTAGAGGGGATGTGCATCATTCGGAGAGGTGAGTGGAATGTGAAGATCTCAGATGAGTTAAGAAGTCTGAGGAATTGGGGAGGAAGTATAGTACATGTCATAAGTCATAGGTAATATGTACATATGCAGGAGGTAAGCTGAATGAAAGGTATGGTGCACACAGATATTCAACATGAATGAAGTGTAGTAAGTAGAAGGTAAAGCCAAACAAAGGTATATGTGCAACAGATTCTGATCAACAGCTTAGAACTGTACAGTAGTGGAGTGATCAAAAAAGTAGCTGTAATCATATGTTTTCTGTGGAGGCTTGGAGATGAAAGTTTGCATGCACATTGGCTTCTGCTGAGTTGCCTAAAAAGGAACTAGTAAGTTGTGCATGCACCAGTTTGCAATTCCAATGTTTCTACAGTGCTGTTCATTCTCTTATAGCACCTGTATGTGCAGGCATGGGCAGGTAATAAACAGAAGTGTTATAGACTGCAATATTGAGAAGGCATCCCCAAGTGGGGAAAGAACAGGTGGCATGCCTGCAGCAGATAATGAGGAGGTGAATGCAAGTAGTGCAACACAATGTAGTAAGAGACAGTCAGACTAGATAGAAGATGTCTGAGGAGTTTGTATAGTAATGGTCCATCTTATATAGTGTGTAGCAGTAGAGTTGTAGTGGAGTGTAGATAGATAGAGTACAACAACAACTATAATGAGGAGGGATGTGCATCATCCCAGAGTAGGAAGTGGAGTGGGTAGTTTGGACATGTAGTAAGTGATGAAGACAGGCCATGTGCACGAGTAGAACTAGACTTGTTCTCTATTGTAGTAGGACCTATGTGTAACTACTTATAGTAAACCTGTTGGTACACAGACCAGAGTGCTATGTACAGTAGGACCTATGTATGTATATGTGTATGTGTGTGTGTGTGTACAGTATGTTAGATGAAAAAGGAAGGTAAGTATTATATAAGGTATAATTGTCAACAGTAAGTGGGCCAAGGAAAAGAATACATAGAGTGTGAGTAATGTATGTCTTAAGTATGTAAAGTGTGTGTATGCATGGGGGAGAGAGAGGAAGCCAAACAAAAGGATGCAGTATGCACAGTGAGATTTCAACAGCACCTGTGTCCCACACTTAGATCAGTCAGCTGGACTGTGTGTGTTCTGTCTTTGTATATAGGGTAGCTCTTGAAAACATTTGGTGTTGGCTTTGCTCTGCTTGCTGCCTTGCCCAGAAATCAACATTTGGGTAGGCAGGTGACAAGTAGTATGAGATTGAATATGTCTGAGAAGGTGTGTAGTATATACATAGCTGCAGTGACTGTTGCAAGGCACTTGCTTTGGCACCTTGCAATGATTTTCTTTTTCCTTTCCTTTTCTTATATCTTACTTACTATAAGTGTAGTATTAACTATGGCTTGAGCTTAGCTCATACTCATAGTAAGGACTCCATCTCTGTCTTTATAGTACTATAGTATTTACATACTAAGTTGTGAGTTTTATGTTGGAGTTTACAGCAACATGTGACAGTGAATGTGTGTGACTGCAAATGCATGACTGCATGGCTGTGCCACATGGGCTTCTTGCAGGACTTGGGGACAATACAGATGGACCCATTACTTACAGAAAATTTCCTTCACATCTTTTCTTTTCCCTCAGTCTTCTACAAAGAGACTGAAAATACAATTCTCTTCTTTCTACAGTTGGCATGCTCTTTCCAAGTAACCTCATTCAATAGATTATGAGACCTGAGGTCTATCGAAACTGAGCAAGCACCACCTTTGAGACAAACTCACACCCCTGCACTTTACACACTATGTCAGCAGCAGCCTTGACAAGCAAGACTCCCACACCAGCAACTGAATGCACCACTGTGATGGCAGGCACTGTGATGAGCTCAAATGCAAAAGCCTCAAGCAAGCTTTATGATATACCTTTTCTCACAGAAAATGGTGAAATTTTCACCTTCTAGAAATTTTGTGTCAAAATGGTTCTCCAAGTGTGCAGGCTCTGGCCCATTGTCAGCAGCTCTGACAAGGCTCTGGCCAACACATCATCCAACTACAATGACTGGGTCAACCATGACTGTGACATGTGTGCACAAATCATGTTGATGCTCAGCGACAAGCCTCTCAACACCATGCCATATGCAACAACATCAAAAGATGCTTGGAAGAAGCTAATGATGCAATATGAAGGGAAAGGGGAGCAGAAAATTGCTCACTTGATTAGTGAGTTATTCTGCAGCACTCTATCTGATGACACCCCCCTCAAACTGCAAATAAACATGATGGTGTGCACCACACACACTCTCTCCTTGCTTGGGCAGTGACTCAACAAAAAACTCATGGCTGTCACCATCATCATCTTGCTACCTCCATCCTACAACATGCTCAAAATGATCCTCACTGCCATGAAGGTGACCAATCTCAACATCAGGAATGTTTGCTCACAAGTTGTGCTCAAGGAGCAATGCTGAACTTGTGCCACAGATTCCATGGGTGCATTCACAGCTTGCTTCAAAGGCAAAGGCAAAGGCAAAGGCAAAGAACCCACAATGTTGGGTCACAAGCTCAAAGCTGAAAAGGGTGCCATGACAGTGCACATTGCCACTGACAGTACAGTGCTACATGCTCAAATGTGTGATGAAGATGATAATGATGATGTGTCATTCAATCTCTTCAAAGTTGCTGAAAAACTCATGCAACATGATGACCTCACAGCTTGCTGGCTCATCAACTCAGGCACCAGTCACCACATGAGCTCCAACTGTGACTGGTTCTATCTCTACCACCCATTCACTACACTGTGCAAATTCTGGCTAGGCAATAACAGCTACATTCTAGTCAAGGGTTGTCAGGCTGCTACTATTCTCTCTATTTTTCTCTTCATTTTTCCTATTTTTATTATATTCCTATCATCATAGATCTTACAATCACTCCTGATCTATCAAAGTGATTCTCATGTTCATGCATTCCATTTGTTCATCTTTATTAGCTGATGACACACCAGCTGTCTGATCTCTGATCAGCCTATTTATGAAGTAGTTATGACTCCTTTTCTCACTGCTGCTGCAGAATCTTACTTATTGTTCCCACCCTGACTGTGGAGTGTTTACTTATATTGACATGGGTTTTTGCTCTTTGCTCCAGCACCCACACCCCACACTCTATTACATGAACATGGTCTGTGTGTGAGGCCGATGCTATGTTGAAGCTGAACAACTGAAGAAAGACTAAAACAACAAAAGGACAATTGCGATGATGAGCATCACACACATGTAACGCTGGAAAATGACCATCAGCAACATCAGGCGAACACAGCGACATTAACGTGCCACACACGAAAATCATCCACAGTCACTATAATCGCGCATTCACGCAGGTGTCGGAAAACAATACCAGGTCGGCCGATGAGGGATAGGACGAATAGGCCGAGGCATGGTCTAGACCCACCAAAGTAACCATGGAGGTACGAGTTGCAAAGTCAGCATTTGGTGCGATCGGTGCTATTCCTCTTTTGCTCATCCGCAATAGTATGATACTCTATTCACTCACATACAGACTCCACTTCATTTCAAATATCCCTATGATCGACCCTACACTGTAAATTTTCTGTTGTGTTTTGTTGTGCTCCAGTCTTGGAGCTAGGCTTGTATTTAGATAGCACATCATCTGTCGAAAAGGAGCAGATTCCTCCCGCCCTCAATTTGACTTCTTCTCCTGTCCGAGTCGATAATCAAAAGGCAAATATCAACCTTCCCTCCATGTGTCTTATTATCAAGAAAAGTGTGCGTTCCCTGTAAGTCGCGTCTATCATTGTGTTGCATAGCATTCTCCATTGTGTTCTCCATTGCGTTCTCCATTGTGTTGCGCTGCGTTGCATTCCCCACTGTGTTGCATTTTGTTTCCACTACATTGGATTCTCTATCATGCTCTCTATTGCATCATTTTGTATCTGTCTTATCGCGTCATATCATCGGTTTATTACCCAAGTCACATTCCTCTAGTAGCTCTAGTCGAATCGCACTATCACCCTTATCACCCTTAACTACTAATACTCTCTACTTTGGTGTCTAGGGAACTTTACGGCTCACACCCTCCAGCAATTGCTGTGGTTGTGGTTACTTTCCCCTCTCAGCTTGACACAGTACATATCAGCACTTAGACTAGCGGATATCCCAGATATATTAGTATATAGTAAAAGAAAAGAGAACTGGTACTGTACCTAGCGGATATCCCAGATGATCAGAACTGGGGAATAAACTGCTAGGAGTCGTATGTATATATAGTACTTCTGAAGTGTGCACAGACCATGCAGTACAGTATAGGGCTGGAGAATGAGAAAGTAAAGTAATGATGTCATATCTAATAATAGAGGGGATGCGTCAGTGCTGACTGAGGCTCCACAGCAACTGTGGGAGTGATTGGTGATATTCCGCAGCAGGTGTGAGAAGGATTGGTGAGCATGCACAGTAGGTGTGAGAGAAAGAGTCATAGCTAAAGATAGAACAGGCTGATCGGAGATCGGACGACATACGCGTCATAGGCCTATAAAGACCAAGAGAAAGAGTACATGACTGTGGGAATCGCTTCAATAGATCAGGAGCGATTATAAGATCTATGACAATAGAGACGTAAGAAGATAGAGAAAAATGAAGAGAAAAATAGGGAAAATAATAGTGGCCTGACACTGTGCACCACACCTTTACATATATGGGTATCAGATTAGGGACACTGATCTTCAGTTGAGTTCTATATCTTCTCCCTCACTGTACTAGCTACTTCACTCCCTCTTACTATATTCTGCACTATGTCAGTGTTGTAACATCTTCTTCTGGGCGTTCTGCCCCATGTGCTCACACCCTCTCCCTCTTGCCTCCTTAAATGGAGTGCCTCAGTCTCAGGTGACCACCATGCTGTTCATTGTGCTTTCAACAACTTATTGTTCTCACTGTTGCTGTGCTTATTGTACAGCACTGATGTGTCCCTCCTATTATTAGCTATGACCTCATCTCTTTTGTTCTCATATTCCAGCCCTATAGTGTATAGCATGGTCTGTGCACTGATTCCAGTACTATAAATACAATAGTCCACTTAGCATTTTATCCCCAGTTCTGATCCTCTGGGATATCTGCTAGCCTTTGAAGTGAGATTGTCCTTATTTGTTTTAGCCTTTCTTCCTTAGTTGTTTGGCTTCAATGTCTAGCATCAGCCTCACAAGGGTGCTGGCAACATCCACATGGAGATGCATGCCAACAAGAAATGGAACCAGACTATCCTGCAGAGCATACTTTATGTCCCTGAGCTCCACAGTAATCTCCTATCAGTCTCTGCACTTGCAAAACATGGTGCACATGTCCAATTCAACAGGGATATGTGCCATATTCTCAACAAGGATAATACACTAACATGTGTCAGCCACCTCAAGGATAACCTCTACATTCTCAACACATGCATGCACACCCCTGACACCATGTGGATTGTGCATGTTGCATCATTCCTGTCTGAGGGTGTTAACATCTCCAATGATCCCTCTGCCTTCATCACATGCATGAGAATGGCTACTGCCAACATATAGACCTGGCATCACTGCCTAGGTCACATTGGCATAGACTCCATCCTGCACATGGTCTGCAATGGTATGGTCAAGGGCATGGCCATCACTGGCAACACAATCCACAATGCTCTTGGGATATGTGAGCCTTGCATCAAGGGCAAGCACATGTGACACAACATTGTGAAATCAACAGACACACACTGACACAACACTTGGCCACATCTTTTCAGATCTGTGCAGGCCCATGCAAATGCACTCCCACAAAGGATATGATCACTTCATGACATTTATTGATCACAAGTCATGCAAGGTCTTCATCCACAGCCTCAAACACAAAAGTGATCTGCACAAATGTCTCACAGACTTAATTGCACATGCTGAAGTTGAGACTGGCACAAAACTGAAAGCACTCCATTCAGATGGTGGAGGCAAATATATGGGTGAGTGCACACAGAAGTTCCTGTGGGTGTGTGGCATTAAACATGAAATTATGACCACTGACATGCCACAACATAACAGTGTCACCAAACACATGAATCACACACTCATGGAGACTGCATGCACACTGCTCACTGACACTGATCCCCCACATTATTACTGGTACAATGCTATCAAGTATGCTGCTTACTTGCACAACATAGTGCCAACACATGTGCTCAGAGATGATCTCACACTGGAAGAATCCTGGAGCAGTAACAAGCCCAATGTCACCCTCATTCACATCTTCAGTTGCAAAGCCTTCATCCATATTCTGGACAAGTATCAACACAAACTTGACACAAAGTCACTGCTTTGCACCTTCATCAGCTACATGTGCAATCAATGCACCTACTGCCTGGTCCACCACCTGAGTGGGCACATCATTGAATCACATGATGTGATCTTCAATGAAGGGGGCCCCACAAAATGCTACAAGTGGATCATCTTTGATCCCAATGTGGATGACTCAGAGCCCAATGAGTGTGATACTCATGCCAGCAACCTGCTAGTTTCCACTGAAGCTTCCCCAACTGTGACCCCTATGACAGCAACCACTTCCACACCCAACTTGTGACCTATGGCACCCACAGCTCCTACACCTATGCCCATGGTGACAAGTTGACTCTCATGCAGCAAACATGCACCTATTCATGATGACAACAAATGCTACAATGTCTCATCATATGCTTGAAAGCAAAAGGGTGCAAATGTGACTGCTAACATGCAGCCACCTGCAGAAGACATACCACTCAATGGCAGTGAGTGTGTGCAAGCCACAACAATCACATCTGAAAGTGATCCACTCACTTATGAAGAAGCAATGTCGCACCCTGATGCAGCAGAATGGCTTGCAGCATGCAAAGAGGAACTGCAGACCTTCCAATGCATGGAAATCTACACAGAAGTTGACCAACTGCACA
>QLPN01000358.1:0-34652 GCA_003314395.1 Albatrellus ellisii
GTTGAGCCCGATAGGTCCGTCGACTCCGCCTCCGCAAACTTCAGACAGGTTTATTAGCACCTTATTCGAGGGAGCATGACCCAAGATGCTCGCTTATCAAAGACTGGCAGCAAGCGGCAATCCGGCCCTCCAAACCAGCGCTAGCAAAGCGAAATGGCGGTATGTCTTCATGAGGCGTATGTGCTTCACGCTTTGACTCACCATGGGATGTCGTCACAGAAGGCCGCAGTCAGCGAGTTCGGGTCGATACCTGTGATGTTGCAGATGTTTCCCCACACATAGGAGTTGTCGCGGAATGGTTCTAAGGTTATGCAGCATAGATGGTTTGGCTCCTCCGCAGGACACGACGTTGCGACTGCACCCGAGATGGCGGCAATAACTGCGGCAACAACGATGGCGTACATGGCTAATTGAGAGAGACTCAGAGAGGAACCGACTATGAGGTATTGAGGAGCCAAACTTTGAGCCAATGCAACAGAGTTCCATGGGCCAGTCAACATCTTATATGAGTGATTCCGCTGGGCAAGCCCTGGCAAGCACAGTAGGTTGCAGAAGTCTTCCGCCAACAGATGCGTCCGCTCTGCGAGCGCAATACCATAGCATTTAGTCAGGAGATAGCAGACAACATACTGGCGCCGGGGTAATGAACAGGAACGCCGAGGTAATGAACACGGATGATGATGAGCATTGTCGTCTGCGCACACGAAGCCACAAGTTTGCTCTCCGCCGCGGATCTTGTGTGAGAAATGACCTGGAAGGGGTGTCTGAGAAACCCTAACCCTCCTGAGACTTAAGCCGGCTAACGTCAAACGTCACAAATCAAGCAGATTGCTAGAGATTTTGAGAATGCCAGCTTCACACGCTGCAGAATGAAGCGCAATTGAGTGCATATATCGGCACGTATATAGCCATAAGGTCGGTGTGGAACCGAGAAATTCTCACCAGGACACAGTATAGGGTAGTACAACGTATAAGTGGAACCGGAGGTTGAAATATCGAACGAAATCGCCGCTCACAGGCAAACGGGACTGCACAAAACAGGATGAGCGCTGAATCAACCAGCGGAGATTGCCAGGATGTGGCGTGGCATTATATGAAGGCAGCGTGCTCGTGTGGATGAAGGAAACCCTAGAAATTTGGTGCTATGCAATGCTGAGATGAGAGAACACGAACCCCCCCCCCCTAAACAAACACCGCACAGCAGCCTACTCCTGGGAGGGAGCCTCTGCGTGAGAGAGAGCACTCTCCCGTACCGGGCTGCTCGCGGTATTATTCGGTGAAATGGAGAGGCCCTGATGGTTTGAAGGGGGAGAAGTAGCATGCGGAATGCTGTGAGGTGGTGATAGGGTAATGGAACGGTAAAGATCATGAGTAAAGAACACGCGGAGGGCGCAAGGGCGGCTTACTTTTCAGGATTGGGAATAGCCGTACCCACGGCATTCTGCGGAGCCACGCCGGCTTTGGAAAGGGCATAATCGCCAGAGTCGAAGTATTTACGATCCTACGAGGCGTTCATCGGATGGTTCAGATTAGAGTAAGCAAACGCGACAAAGAACGAGTGTCATGAACACCGTAGACGCGCACCCTTTGCATTCTATCAAGTACGCCCTTGGGCTTGGGCAGTTTACCATATAAGCGGAATAGCTTTTGCTCCTCCTCAGACATCTTCTATATTATGGAAAGAGTGAAAGGAGAGCGTTAGCTCGACATTACCGCACATGGAATAGACAGAAAGTCAAAGCCAACGAGACAATGATTATGCTCGGCCTACTGATGACGATGGGGCGACGACACTCACGCTGATATCGCTCGTCTTCTTCGAAAGCATGGTGGCAGGCAGCTACGGACAGCGAGGTGGTTGATGGTGGGGAGGGAATGAGGAAAACACCCAGAAAAGAGAAGAGGGGATAGGGCGATGAGAGTGAGGACGATGGAGGAAAAGTAGAAGATAATGAATGAATGGGTGACTTTCCGTAAGCTGGGAACTCTAGATCAAGGAACTCTAGACCCAGTTTTTGGGTCCCGCGCGCGAGCTTACAAATTCTGGACTGCGCTAAACTCATGTTCGCTGGTTGGACTGCTCCATCGAAATACCATGGACGACAACGACCGTGGTGATCCTTGGCTGATGACGATGATTTCCATGGAGAGTTGTTCAACATGGTGGTGGTGGTGGTGGTGATGGTGGTGGCGGCACCTCCTTACAGGGATCTCTCATTGAGGCGGCAAGAAAGGGCTGAGCACCGTTGTCTCATTCATTTGTACCTCCTATTCCCCCACACACCCAGCCAACGGCTTGGCTGCAGCTTCTGAAGCCTCTGCAGGATTCTCTGTACGGCCAAAGGAGTAGCACATTTGTGAGGGATTCAGAAAGGGCAGGAATTGATTGAGCCATTGACGGCATCTTGGCAAAAACCGTCTAGACTCGTGGTCTCGGAAAGGGACAATCAATAAAATCCCATCAAAGTGTGATACAATAACGTCCGAACATATTTACAAGTACAATTATCCGGCATGGTCGTAGAGATAACCAGAGCAACAAGCTAGTCAGCCTCAAACGTCGCCCGATGCTGTTACCATCAAGCTAGGATGGGCTTGCTGTCCCATCAGCCTGCTCACGGCGGGAGCAAAGTCGAAGAGAATCCCACCTATAGTACACTCAGCCCCAACCAGTCCAAAGAACTCATTCATGAAACTATCACCCCTTGCTTCCAAGCGCGTCCTATCTCTCTTCGCGCCTTCTGCTGTACAAGCCAAGGCGATATATTGTTCCATTGGACCGGTGCACTTGTAGTGGTTATATTGTCCAGATTGAGTTGGTAAGTCCAATCGATCGTAATTCAACTCGTCCCTGGTCTCTTGTCGGCGGCAAACGGCCCGCGGGACCGAAAGATCGTCGGATGTGATATCATCCTGATTATCGAGGTCATACATCATGTCAGCGATACAACCCTACTTCTCAACAGATGTACTTACTAAAGATGCACATATTTGACCGTTTTCTAACGTTGGCGAATCAAGATGGGTATTGAGCATCTCAGTATCGTGGTTGAGAAACCCATTCTCGAACACCAGAAGCTGGGGCGCAAGTCTATTCGGCGATAAAGGCGAGGTCTGACGATTGTCATCGTTCCATCCGTTGTCGTTGTCGTTGTCGTCGTTGTCATCATCATCATCATCATCATCATCATCAAAAGCTGCGCGCTATGGACTGATCAGATACACTTCCAGAGGAGGTAACTCAAGGCTCCATGAAGCAAAAGACCCACGCCAATATTTGTGGTAGGATATGTCCGGAAGAGCGGAAGCTGAGGATTCAATTGCCTCAAAGGTGACATAGAGTCTTCGGATGGGGCCATGCTGTTCAAGCAATCTCCAGAAAAGAACTCATCAGAATTTGATTCCTCCAAATCGAATTCCAGAACAAAAGAAGGGTCTTCAGATTCTAGAGCAGGGAAGACGTCCGTTTCCACAGAGAGAGAATGATCATCATCATAGCTGTCCCAGGAGGGATTATCGTGTCCGTCAGCCCATGGGTGTTTATTGACTATTAGGTGGTCCAGAGCTAGAAATTCAAGGGCAGGAGCCGAAAGGCGATTCTCCCAAGCCAGGTTCGAAGTAGTAAGGAATCTTGGCGTTGCTTCACCGATTTTCGGCGGAGATTCCAGTATCTCATCGTCCTCTGTTTTGACAGAATCGGCCGTACCCACACCCTAGGTATACGAGGCAGCTGACGTGATCCATGAGCACGGTGATAAGAACATACCTTAAAACGGAAGGGACGCACACAAGTCTGGAGAACATATCTGAGTGCGTCACAAAGAGCCGCCTCGTGGGATGTTTGAGGTGCTGCTAAATGTCCTTCTACCTGCGCAAACGGATATTCTGGGGAGATGCAGGGCAAAATCTGAGCCAATGCAACGGCAGATGCCGACTGGCGAGAGGCGTTCTGGTCATGGATTCGCTATGAACATATAAAATGGCAGACAATGTAAAGAAAAAAAGAAAGAAGTGTGAGTTCGATGCACTTACTTTGAGCAGCTTCCTACATCTCTTGCGAAATTTTTCGTTAGGAGAGCGTGAGATAATATTGACCAGCGAACCGGCGAGAGGTTGAAAGAGCTTAGATTCCATATCAAACTTCTGGGGAACCGTCATGCCAATAGGATACCAGGATCGAGCTATGTGCAATGAGACAAACCTGGTACCAAGACCCGAAGATGAATGGATAGCGGCTAGCGATACGCGTGGCAACATGAGGCGATTGAAATAGGCACGAGTACAAACTTACCGCACAAGATGTATGCGAACTAGCTTTTCGGCTGCGTCGTCTAATGTAGATTGAAAGGGTAGATAAAGCTTGGCAGAGAACAAGTGCATGTCTGTGAGAGTATATGCAGGCCGTTACAATGGAGAAAATCGATGCTCACCATTGGAATGAGATGTCGGTGTCCAGACATACGTAAAGTGGATGGAATGGAGAGAGATACGTGAAGATGAATCACCGTCGGGAGAACGCAAAGGAGTTAGAGAAACTGGGTTTCGCGTGGTAAGACTGAGTCTGAAAGGCACAGACATGAGGAAGGAGGCTCGAACTTTTCGGATTACCTGACAACTCATCGATGAACACGTCTGACACGGTGTTCAGCCCAAGTAAGGCAGCATTCTGTGATGCGTCAGGGATGAAGACAATCAAGAGCACCCGTGACCCACTGATTTGAGGTATGAGTGGAAGTGTCGGACAACTGAGGACTGATACATCTCCCTTGGAGAGACGCGTCGACGGTCTACCTTGCCAGAGAACGACAATACAAGATCAGATAGCATACACACGCCTACGGAAGGCGGCAGACACTTCCTGATCCGAAAGACGCGTTCAGAAGGAGAATCAATAACGAGATGATGGTTTACGTGGATCGACAGAGAGGAACTATCTGCAGAAACGCGGAGCAGAGAGAGACAGACAACAGTGGGCATGGCGAGGTGAGGGCTTTCGGATGGAGAATACTTAATATTTAGCCTCCACACGAAGAGGGAATGCAAGCGTGGGAAAGAAGGGAATAGGGCGACAATGTGGATCACGGTGTGACACAGCCTGAGATCATCAGCGTTGCTCGCCAAACTTCTCACCTCTCTTCTCCAATTTCTCTTTCATATCGAGCCCGCTCTCTGCGGGATTTGTGAGCTAGGTCACCTCCAGCAATGGCCGTGCGCTACTCCAGTTTTGGTGTCGCAATCTCATTTTCTGATCTCTCTTCATCAGGCTCATAACTTGGATGAAAAGATCCAGGAAGTCAAGAAACGCATGGTTCTAGAGCAACTATTCCTAGATGGCTCAAAGGCACTTCTGTCGGCGACAACCAACGAAGCCGTCCTTGAAGCGACCAGGGTCCGGCTTAAGGAGGCTGAATCTTCGATTCGTTATTTTGAAGATACGCTCGACAAACTCGAGAGAGAGAGAGAGAATCGCAACGATGGAGCACGATCATCATCATCTCAGACATCCTCTCCTACTCCGAGGCCTTCTCAGCTTGGTGGCAGGGAACGACTCCAGCATGACGCCGACGTATCTGGGCGCTCACAGCATTCCCCTGAAACGCGCAGTTTGAAACTAGATGCAGACGGCATCCCAGCGGTCAAGAACTATTCTGTCTTAGACCTGATCAAGGCAGATACGCCTCATTCGACCGCCAAGATCGCTCGTATGTTCCATCAGCTGGAGTTCAAACTACAGGTCGAGATGCAATACAAGAAGAGCATCGACAAGATGATCGAATTATACCAAGCTGACGGCGATAAAAAGGCTCGTGCTGATGCCGACAGTAAGCGTGTAGAGAGCGAGAAGAAAATCCAGCTGCTGCAAGTTGCTTTGAAGCGTTATAAAACTCTGCATATTCTGGATGATGTTGAAGAAGAAGAGGAGGGTGAGTGTTCTTACACATGATGACTATTACCTCTTGTCATACTTGGTTGTATTGTGTTTGTCACAGATGGACTCAAGGGTGACCATAAAGCCAATCTACGATCGAAACCGCTCTCTGGAAAGCTTCAAGTCACGGTCAAGGGCGCGCGTGACCTTCTCCACGCTCCTTTCGTCGTATTCGGACGCTCTCGCTCCTCGTCCAGACAGGGCTCAGACACCTACGTGTCTCTTAAGGTTGAAGGCATGCAGCGAGCTCACACACACCCATCTCGCACGGACCGCTGGAACGAAGCCTTTGAGATCGTGGTGGACAAAGTAAACGAAGTTGAGATTGCTGTTTATGACAAACAAGTTAGCCAACCGCATCCAGTACCCATCGGCATGCTTTGGATCCGTATCAGTGATCTCGTCGATGCGCTTCGGCGACAGAAGACTATCATGGAGAACGGTCAAGGTGGCTGGGTCACCGCCGGCGACATGAACAAGGATCCGGGGACGTCTCCTTTTGGACCGTACGGACACCAAGGCAGTAGCTCAAGTGTTTACAATGCTCAGCGGACAGCGGATATGAATAACGCTCCAGGCACTGGCGCACAATCAGAAGGCATCGATGCATGGTTTGCAGTTGAACCTGCAGGTTCGCTTGCCTTGCGTCTTAACTTCGGTGGGTTCAATCTTGTATTTGTACTTCTGTGGCTCTCACTCGTTTCTATTCTTTGCTGCTCTCTGGTTTATTTTTCGTTATCTAGTGAAAGAAAATGTCAGGAAGCGCCCTCTCGACGCGCCTGGCGGTCTCGGTCGTCAAGGCGCCGTCCGAAAACGCAAAGGCGATGTCCACGAGATCAATGGCCACAAGTTTTTCCAAAAGCAGTTTTATCATATCATCTTATGCGCATTCTGCAACGAATTCTTGCTTAATGCTGCGGGGTACCAGTGTGAAGACTGTCGATACGCCTGTCACAAGAAATGTTACGAAAAAGTTGTCACGAAATGCATATCGAAATCGTATACTGGCGTACGTCTGCTGTTGTCCTTACTGCACCGTGTACTAACCCTTACATACAGGAAGGAGATGAAGAGAAGATCAATCATCGCATTCCTCATCGCTTCGAGCCTATCACCAATATGGGTACCAATTGGTGCTGTCATTGCGGTTATATGTTGCCATTGGGCCGCAAAAATGCGCGTCGCTGCTCAGAATGTCACATTACCTGTCATGCTGACTGTGCTCATCTGGTTCCTGATTTCTGCGGCATGTCTATGGAGACCGCGAATCAGCTTCTTCGTGACTGGCGGGCGATCAATGACCGGCGACGGAACGACAAGCTCCAACAGTCAAGCCGTTCGCATGTTCATCCACCGTCTGCGCCACCTGACGGAATGGGGATGGTCGCGGACGATTTGGAAAAGCTTCATCTGTCGGGTGCGGATCAACACGCACAACTGCCTCCGCCACCAACTGGCATCGATCCCCAGGGGAGACCACAGCAGCCATACGACCGGAGACATCAACAACAACCTAAACCTAGACCACTTCCTCCACAGATCCCACCGGTGGGCGCTCGTCCGCCAGTCGCGCCGGCTTATACCAAAGAGCAGATTATACAGCCCCCCCCGCCTCCGCCAGATGCGTTCGAACCGTTCCCCGTAGCGCCAGAAGGTTACTCTCAAGTTCGCCAACAGCAGTTACCTATAGTTCCTTCGAAATCTTACGCCCCTGTCCCGGCTGGACAATCTCCAGGGCGTGTGCCCGTTCCTACAGTGGCACCTGCTCAACCCATTCTTCAACAGATGCCAGTTCAGCACCGACCATCACAACAGGCGCGTCCTACACGGAAGGTTGGCCTGGACGATTTTAATTTTCTGGCGGTCCTTGGAAAGGGTAACTTCGGAAAAGTCATGTTAGCAGAAGAGAAGAAGTCGAACAATTTGTATGCTATCAAGGTTTTGAAGAAGGAATTCATTATAGAAAATGACGAAGTTGAGAGGTAGGGTTTCTTCATCTCAGCAGAGTTTTCGTCACCTTGCTGACCATTTTATTTTATTTTATTTTATTTTATTTTACGGTCAGCACCCGATCTGAAAAGAGAGTGTTCTTGGCCGCAGCGAGAGAGCGCCATCCTTTCCTCCTTGGGCTTCACTCTTGTTTCCAGACTGAGACCCGCGTGTACTTTGTGATGGAGTACGTGAGCGGAGGTGATCTCATGCTGCATATTCAACGCAAACAGTTCTCTCTTCGGCAAGCAAAGTTCTACGCCTCTGAGGTGCTACTAGCACTTGAATACTTCCACGCGAACGGCATCATCTATCGGTATGCATATAACTATACCATTCCGATCAATCACACTCTGATACCTGGAATAGCGATTTGAAGCTAGATAACATCCTTCTTACTTTAGATGGGCACGTTAAAGTTGCTGATTACGGTTTGTGCAAGGAAGAGATGTGGTATGGACAGACCACAAGCACATTCTGTGGCACACCGGAATTCATGGCACCAGAGGTTAGAAGGCTCTATCGTTTGCTCTACTCGACCGTTGAAACACAGTTTTAGATTCTCCTTGAACAACGCTACGGACGAGCAGTTGATTGGTGGGCGTTTGGCGTCTTGACTTATGAAATGTTGCTTGGCCAGTCACCCTTCCGAGGCGACGACGAGGATGAGATTTTCGATGCTATCCTGGAAGATGAGCCGTTGTATCCTATTACTATGCCGCGTGACGCCGTCTCCATTTTGCAGAAGGTACGGTGACCACAACTATGTATCCTTCACTCGTTTGCTAACACGCGTGTCAGCTATTGACACGAGACCCAGCTCGACGCCTTGGGTCTAGCAAAGCTGATGCCGAAGAGATCAAGAGACATCCGTTTTTCAAGGACGTTAACTTTGATGATGTCATGAACAAACGCATCCCTCCTCCCTACTTCCCTTCAATTGTATGTTCACGTGCCATCGTTGGTCCGAGTTTGTTCAATTTATTTACTATGTGCAGAACGGCAGCGCCGACACCAGTAACTTCGACGAAGAATTCACAAAAGAGCAGCCGACGCTGACACCCGTCTATGGACAATTGTCATCGCGTGACCAAGCCGAATTCAATGGCTTTTCATGGGTGGCGACGTGGGCGAGAGATGTATGAATGTTTGTGTCGTCGTTTCGAGCTCTTCTGCCAAGATTTGCCTGTATTAGGATACCTCGCATGTTCACGCATAAAGTGTTTCAATACATCTCTTTTTTTTTCTCTTCCCTCTGGACTATCCTATCTTGACTTGCTACGACTCCGTGTTTTGCGTCGACGATAGTACGACATGTCCTCCTGTACCTGGTAGACCTAGTGGTTGCTCCTCCAATGACATATCGCCCCTTTGCCCGCGCATGAGCTCGTGGAAGCTGCCCCACAGTGCAGCGATCGTCTCGTACTCTCTCGTCATACCCAGCACTTCCTCAAGCTTTCGGTTGAGGACGTTGCTCGATGACAGCAACTCTTCAAAACCCTATAGACGTGGACCAGTGACGGTGGTCAGCAGGGTCTCGATGAGTATACATGGATTGGAACCTATCACAGACAGATGTTATCTCATTCGCTAACCTGTCGCGCTCTCGTTCAAAGAACGTCTGCTCGTCGTCTGTGCGCGACATGCCGCGTAAGATATATTCCTACCGCAGAGGTTACAACAGCAAGACAGGTAGAGGTGTTGGGCGCGTCGCTGGTGCCACCTGTTGAACTTGAATGACGTCGTTCGGGTGCAAGTCTCACGTCCACGGTTCTCTCGAGCTCACAGACATGTTCGATACGATCTGAGCGCTAAGTCTGTATACATACCACTATTGAATCGACCTACTATGAGATTTTAGGCGAGTCCATATTAAGTTCTGTTTTATTTTTATTTTTATTTTTAACTATACAGATCTTGCATTGGCAGGTGCGCTAGGTGCAGTGGCCCGGGAAGCAATCAAAGCAAGTGTCTCGCGTCTTGAGCAATCTTTATGGGCCCAACATAGTAATGTAGACCGTCTTATAGAGTGTATAATAGCAGATCTGACATATATAATACCTATACCATGCACAGTTATTGTCTCCACCCTCAGTCGCATCAACGATATTGCAGGTACTGTAAGGAGGAAATTGACAAGTCTACATATTGCCTCCTTCTGTTAAAAATACCGACTGTGGTTTTTAGGGCTCTAGGTGACCTGAACCATCCATTTACAGCATAGCACCAGCCAGTTTTAGCTCACCCGTAGCCTTTGTTCCTTTTGATCTAGCACGCCAACGCAGATCCTAACATTAGTAACAGACAGCAGTATTGTAAGTATAGCCAAGGAGTCACAAGATTGCAAAATCCAACTAAAGTTTCGGCTCGAGCATCGTATGCATGTCCGCTCGCCCTTCTAAGTAACTCGAAGCGTAAAGTTCGCAAAACTGCGAAATACCGACAAAGGTGTTATATGTTATGTTTGTACTTTAGAACTATAGCATATGCGGAGAAGAAAGATTCGCAGAAGTTAGTGGAGAATCCGCCGAGTCCAAAATTATCATACACAAACGCGGAGGAGCATGAAATTACAGAGCACGCGAAGCCAGTGAAAACGAGGAACACATAGAAGCTACTCCAGATTTCTGTGGGACGGGGCCAGCTACAGGAAACCAGTTTCTTGCAGAAGCCGCGCCATCTTCTCATCCTCACGCTCGCGTGGCTCGCGTTCGAGGCTAAGGTTCCAGAAGAGATCGCTGACATCCGGGGTCGTATTGAACTTGTTAAGACAGTCCTGGATGTAGTCCTGGATAATGTCAACCTTGATGAAGTTGAATGGCTTTGATTGCCACTTCTTGATCTCCTCGATGACTTCAGCCGACTTTTGCCGCTTGCGGAAATTGACAAGGTTGCCCGAGACATTGTTGGGAGCACCGTCTTGGATGAAGGTGAGGGTTGTAAGGTAGACGCCTGGCCGCAGGCAATGTTAGAGTTGGATTACACACATGTGCGAGGTTGACGACTTACCAATGAACGGTACACACGGAGGTGTGATTCTCTGAAGTAGCGATCGGTAATTATTGAAGTTCTTATTTGAATCAATCGTCATCTCGCATGCGCCCAGCTGAGTCATAAACCTCTGGTTGATTTGCTCCCACGTCCGTTTTAATCGTCGAATAGGTGGCGAGTTCAATCCAGAGACGATAGCAATCATACTGGAGAAGTTATACATGCCTCGGCAACACTAGCACAACATACTGTAAATCCTTTGCTACGCGGTGAAAAGTACGAAGGCTTACGTCTGCGACGCTGATGAATTGTTTCACGATAGCTGCTCGCTTACGTGAATCCTCTTTGCTGAGAACAGTATCCGCTACCCAGTGAGCAATCTGCAGGACAACCTTGTCAGCTGCTTCAGACAGTCTAATTACATGCATCTGTACCTTATTGGTGGTTTCGATGACAGCTGCGATGTTATCATTGTTCTCACCAACTTTCTGCTCGCGGGACCGTAGAAGACACTCGGAAGGTTTGATTTTCTGGTATAGGAGGCACTCAATCATCGTCAACTGTCGGGCCACCTCCAAAGGATGGAAATCCAAAAGCTTCTGCTTCTTGGAAAGCTTGGGAATGATCGGTTGAGGTTGTGCGTCCAAAGAAATAGTAGTTTTAGCCTTGGGATTATCTCCTTTTTGCTACGGTAGGGGTTAATGCGTGCATGCGACGGTCAAGACTCTTTAACTCACAGTACGCTCGATGGAGACCAGTAGTTGTTTGGCTGCGGCTAATTGGTTAACTTCCTCGTTGGCTATCAACTCCTTCATGCGATCTAGTATGTACAAATCCTCTTTCTCAAGAATGTCATCGTCCAGAATCATGGTCTTAAACATGTTGATAACGCTAGGGTGGACAAAGTCAGCCCAATGGCATGAGAGGAAAAAAAAATACACAGACCGCATTCTGATGACATGTTGCTTGAACTTCGTCCAATCATGGAGTTCTTGAGGATTAAGGTTCTCTGGTGGCTTGACCCAGAACCGCTGGACTAGAAGCTCGAAAAGGGTATCCAAATCGGTAAACGACTTATATGTCAAGAGGAAAGTCTTCGTAAAGGATGTATCTGAAAATTGCCCAATGAATATGAAAGCGCGCACAGAATACTCTGCAACCAGATGTCACACTAACCAGAATGCTCATGTGCAGTCAACCGCTCCACTAAGGCAGGTACCGTTCCAGCTCTCACTTTACCGTCTGGATCGATCAAGATTTCCGTTTCGCTGTACGTCGGGCGTAGATACCAAGGCTTAGTCTCAGCACTTAGCTTGTCAAGAATATGGGTTGGGGCCTCGCCCAATACACGAATAAGCTTCTCAGCACGGGATGGTGATTTGGAGGACGCCGCCAGTTTGCCTGCGGGAATCAGTGTACACCCCTGATCAATTGGTTCAAGAATGCTTACTTTCGTCTTCAGGGAATACACTCGTTTCATCATCTGTCTTCCCCAGTATGGGTGAGGCCAGTGAAGACACACTGCCAGAATCGTGGCGATCAGCCTGAGGTGCAACTTCGTTGGCATAGACACGCGGCCTGTTGGGAGCGTCCAAAGAGGAGTCCGAAGTCTGCGATGGATTGTTATATAGCGTCGAGTTCCCTTGGGATGGGTCTACTTGATTTGCGCCCTTCATGCCAGACGTTTTCCTAAACGCAAGCTCCATATCCACGACATCCTCTCCAGCGCCGTCGTAAGGTCCATCGGTAAAGGAAACCATGTCATCGAGCGCGGGTGCTAGGGCGGCATCTAAACCAATGATGCGGGACATCCGCCATTGAATCGAGTTCCTGTAGTTGCTCTGACCCAGACTCGACTGGTCTTGCGCAATTGACAACAGTGCCTCCAACGTCCGTTGGGCAAGCGTGCCATTTGTCCTCAAGGAAATAATAAGAGTGTCCAGCGTATCCAAAGCAGTGGCGGAGACACCTTGTTCCGGATGACTGTAGGACTGCACCCGGAGCAACAAGGATGCGCCATCATCGTACAGTGATTGCACCGCGGCTTCTACAGTTCGAAGTAAAACTCTAGCTTCTTGCACATCTTGGATATAACCATCTTCAGTAAGAAGTTGACCGTCCTTGTTTACGCCATCGATATCAACGGCTTGAGCAATATTGACGTCAGTGACCAAAGAAAGATATGAGCTCAGCCAAGCAATGGTGGCGTGCCCGTATGCCCGAAGATCAGTAGCTAGGAGCAAAACGTTGAGAAACATGACACAACATTAAGTAATGACACAATTTACCAGATGCAGAGTTCTCAACCAAACACGAGTGAAGTTCAATCAGCTTCTCATCAAATTGCGACAGACTTCGTTTGAGTTCCAGAATAACCTCAGCATCGAGCACACGCTCTGCAAGTGCCTCCCTGTTAGGAAGTGGGACCCAGCCAAATCCTTTCCAGCCTCCTGCTGCTCCCGCCCCAGGTAGACCTAAGCCAAGATTGCGAGGAGAGAACGCTGCTCGCAGTCTCCTGGTTCGTGATTTTGCTTGTGCGACCAAGTCCTGGCTGAGGACCCGCTCCACCTCGGAAGAAAATATGACTAGCGCACGATCCAATTCAACCGCATCAGCCTCCATGCGAATTGACGCATCTGGGGAAGGAGCATTGGCATCGTATTGCGCGGCCAAAGCGGCAAGTACCAGCTTCGAAAGAGTCGCGGTGACCTTGCGCTGAGCGGGTTTCAGTTGCGCTTGCAAGCTCTGAGCGAATGATATCCTTTTGGCATCCAGCCCGTCCGTTGGATACAGACTATTCGATATATGGCCATAAGGTGGAGATGATACACAGAGGAGGTTTCGAATAGCGAGAACCGAGTCGAGGATTCGATGCTGGAGCTCGTTCTGCTGCTCCGGATAATCTGGAAAGCCATGAATCTGCATGCATTCGATGACAAATGCAACCGCCTGACGAGCAGAAGCTGACAGATCAGCAATGGAATCTGGGGATGAGGGTTCCAGTGTCGCTTGAAGAACCCTTGCAACTTCTTCTGCTGCTGTCAACTGCATATCATTACCAAAATTGACTGTGTCTGTGTGGAGAGGCGTTTGTGCTTGCATAGGAACCTGGCGAGAGACGATGAACCGAGTCCCGTTGGGAGCAGGAGGATGCTGCTGTCTGGAAGAAGAGCCTGCCAGACTTCCATCGATGGGACCAACCTCCGAGTCGTCAGAGTAGATACTGTTGCGCCCCGCCGCGCTGTCACTGCGACCTTGGTGCGCGTTCGACAAAGTTGAGTCTGACCGAAGACGTGCCAACGAGGTCTCCAGGTCAAGTACCCTTGAATGCTCTATATATGTTGTAGCCACGCCAGGGTGTTGAATACTTTGCCCATGCCCATTGACATGCCCAGAGCCAGCGCTTTCTGGCAAGGTCCACCGCACCGAGCCATCGAGTTTATTCCAATAACAGTACGACATCCCGTCATCTGCCAAGCGTCGTACCCATGGCTCAGGGGTTCCCGTGCGTCTGTGAAGTCCGAACCCAGCGGTACTGTTGTCGCTCTGCCTCATAACATTGCCCGGATTGACAAGAGGATCGACATTTGATTCCGAGCGAGTCCGCTGCTGAGCTCCAAGACTCCTGAAATCCCTGTCGGAAAGCTCGTCATCGGCCTCTGTGGGCAGGTCTCGTGATTGCTCTCCCGTATGTGTGTTCACATAATATATCTGGGTGATAAATCGTGAGTAAGATGGGGGCTGGGCTACTTTAGACGCGGCTTATGAGGATGTACCTGACCATCTTTAGTGACTTGGGGCACCCAGAAATCGTTGGGTTGGGTAGCGTGGCTGACTGTAGCGGGAATGAAGTCGTCAAAGTGACCCTGACTTGCGTCGAACTCTATGTCATTTTCGAGCCAGTTACCGTGGTCACTCTGCGGTTGGGAACGTGATACAGAACGTTCGGAAGAGGTTGTCGAGCTTGGGAAGGTAGACGTGCTTTGCGACAGAGGGATAGCGTCCTTGTCTGGTAATGCTGGCTGCTGCCGTAACTGCTGCTGCTGCTGCTGTTGCTGTTGCTGTTGCTGTTGGCGGTGATGCTCTTGTTCTTGCTCCTGTGGCTGCTCCTGTTGGTATTCCGCGGCTGAAAGAGTAGCATCTGCCTCCTCGTCGGAAATAACGACGACATAGTTCGATGGAAACCATCCCCGTTCGTCACCAAGCAACCCATCCCACCAACCCGTCTCAAGCCTCGTCAAAACCTCGATGATATCTCCTCTGCGGAAGGAGAGAGAAGAGTCATCGGCAGACTGGTAGTCATAGAGAGCGCGGCAAAAGAAGGTAGTGATATATTGCTGTTCGTCGAGTTGAGAGGGATCGCGGAGGGCGTGGTCTGAAACGAGTGTCATGGTTGTCGAGTAAAGTTGATGAGCGTCATATACAGCAGCCGACATAGCCCGTGAATGCAGCAAAGAGCGTGGAGAGAATAATGAAGAGGAGGGGAGAGCGGGGGGCGGGACAGTTACTAGTATGTTGTCGGCCTGTTAGACCTCTTTGCTGCATTTGGCCCCGTCCTGCAAAAGCTGACGTAAGCTTCCCTCCATCTTCGAAACATAGGATAGCCCATATACGACTTGGACAATAACAACAGGTACATACTCTTCTACACTCTTTTTGACATCATTTTCCCATCAGACATACAACACCCATCGTTATGACTACCGCTTCAGTGTCCTCTGCTTTTCCGCATGTTCGACAATCTTGCGATCCACAAACATCCCTTTACGATCCCGAACCCCATCCATATACCCTTTGGCCACGTTCAACCGGTCGGCCTTTTCTCCTAAATCTTCCAGCTCCTCTTCTGTTGTAGGCACCCAGAATGGGTCTTGATCCAACATCTCGTACCTGTCATTCATCATATCAGTATGATTTATGTCTGGATCATTGGTAAGAGTGACCCACCCACTGAACACCAGTTGCGGACTCGCTGCTCCAGAGGTACGTTTGCGTATGTCTGAAGATCACGCCGTCGCCACCTTACGGGTTGATTCAAAAGACGGTATATGACTCACCGTCCGCAAATCCGAAGCTCTCTACCACAGGCAGCAGCGCCTGGACGGTGAAGAACGATGTTCCTTCCTTCATCTCTTCAGCTATGATCCTCCCACGCCGCTTTGCCACAACGCCATAAACTTTGCCGAGAACATCCGCTATCGTGATTCACGTGGTGTGATTTAGCTGAGAATCAGGAACGAAAGACGTACTTGAGGCCTGGATATCGCAAGAATACATCGCCAACATAAGACGTGGAGACCAGTCAAGCAACCCGTTTCTGTAGGCCTCTTTAGCCGCCGAGATTAGTGAGCCAGTAATCTGCGACATCCTGCTTTGTTCTAAATGGTCGTCAGCATCAGTGACGTAAGAATCGTAGATAAAATGATTTTACCCTGTTCCCTTTCAACACCTTCCGTATCTATCTCAACACACTCAACCAAGAAAGCCATATCCGCCATAGGTTCGGCACAAAGTGGTCCTTGAAACACCGCAATCTGGAATCCTGTTTCGATATGACTGTCAAAATCTCGAGACAACTGATCCCGTTTTTGATCAACCAATTCTCCCTTCTTATCGCGGCCCAAACGCCGCCTCAGACTGTCAAAACGATTAGCGGGGATATTCATGCATGACTTGGCACCTACGAATTCGGGACGCTGTTTTTTCTTGCATCAATCAGCAAACAGTCCCCCGCCCCATGTGGACCGAACGCCCAGATGGCATCCACGATATCAGCCCATTCTGGACCGGCTTCTTTACATCGTTGACTCAACGCCTCCCAAAATTCCTCGGGTCGCACAGTCGGCCTATGTATGACATCGCCAAACATAGCTGCCCGTTTAACATCCTCATAGTCTTGATCAATAGTGTTATCATCTGCAGCCGCCCGCTCTCTTTGCAGACGTTGAAGAACGGCGACATTGTCACGAACGAAAGATGACACAACCGTAGGAAGAGGCATGGCACGAATAGTGAAGTTGACAAAATTTGACGAGCTTGAGCTGTGGATAGTTCCTCGTGGCGCATTGGCTATTTTGGGGGGCGGCATATCTATCGGAATCTGAGTCTACCAGTGGTCACAATAGGCAGTGAGACTTTATAAGACGCCTACCTGATGCCTTAACGGCAGTCTCGCGGAACGGCACTATGGGTTTTGATGAATGGATCTCAATTTTTGCGAACCGCTCACGAAGGTCTTTAAGGCACCGCTGATAAGGGAATCAGGTCGACGTTGTAGCAGATATCAGATAGTTTTACCTCCAAATGCAATTCTCCTGCAGTCAAGATAACATGTTCTCCAGTCTGTTGCTGGAATGTCTCAGCACATGGATCTGCTTGAGTGAGTAACCTCAGTCCCCGGATAAGCTTGGGCATGTCTGCAGGTGTTGCAGGCTCTAAAGCAACCCGAACAATTGGAGGGGCCTAATAGAAAATGAGTGGAGCCCCGATCAAAGAGATATAAGATTTACCTGTAAACTAACACCTCCTAGATTGATCAGCCAATCGCCTCGCTCTTCTTTCTCGACATCTGAGGCACCCGGAGCGCATAAAGTCCCGTGCCGCCATACCTTCCCCTCCAATCCCCGAATGGCAAATATATTTCCGGCACTCACAGTATCGACAGCGATGAGCTCTCTGCCCATCATGGTATACAGGCCTTCGATTGTCGCCTGTAGAACATGAGCCTGGTTACGCGGGTGTGTGTGTCTGAGTGAGTTGTTGAACTTTGGGAGTACACAGACCACAGTGCCCCCTACGCGGATAGTTCCAGAGTACAAACGCGCAAAGCCAAGTAAAACCTCACTCGCCCCTCTTAGTTCATCTGCTACAGCAGGTGGAGTCTGCACTGCTACGAAAGGAATTACTGTGGATGCATCTCCAGTCCCGCCACCGTTATCGGCCTTAAGGGCTTCCTTCGCTTCCTGTACTCTTGCTCGCAAATTGTCGGCCGTCAATGGGCGCTTCCTGCGCTCCGGCAATTCGCTTTCTGGGACGGCGAACATCTTGCTCACATAGGCAACAACACATGCATTTGGACGTGCATCGCAAGAGTAGAGGTCTTTTTCGAGCTTGTTTCGAGGCTTCAAGATGGCTTCATGTAATTCTGGGTAAAGCATCTTGGGAATCCGGCTGGGCTGTGCAACGGGAGGTGACGGAACGACATCGATGATGGCTTGGATGACAGCAGTCGACAACGGCAGCCACTGGGAGAAGATAAGAGACAGGACATGGCGTGTATCTTTAGACCTCAGGTCCCGAGACAAAAGCTTCAGATTCAGAGCTGAGATGATTTTGGTGACTTTGTCAGGATTCCTGTCGTCCGTTGATGAAAAATGAAGCCATTATCAAACTGATACGATGGAAAAAATGAAATGAATGAAAGAGACTCACGGGTGAATTACAACCCCATCATAAGCCGCCCAAACATTTTCTAGCACGAATTGCACGAATAGAGGCTTCAACGCCCGCCCTCGGAGGTGCTTGTGACTGATCACCCGCTTAGTCTTGGGATCCAGATAGAAGTCTCCCCACATCACTTTCTTCAGATTAGCCTCCTTGATTCCCAGCTTGGTCGAAAAGATCTGTGCAAACTTCCCAACTCGGAAACCCCAGCCATCAATGGCAGAGGCAAAAATGACATTACCCTTTTCGGGGGCAAAGTAGATGTCATCATCATCTTTGTCTTGGAATTCGTCGGCCTCGTTTACAATGGCATCAGCTTCGTCAGCGATCGTGTTCTTTCTGCTCGCTAAGCGGCGCTCACGCTCTTCTCGCCAACGAAGATCGTCCTCCATGCGATCTGCAGCAAAAAAGCTGCCCATTACAGCGTTGGCTTGTTCGATCAGCTGTGAAAGGTGATGGTATGCTTCCATGGGGGACTGTTTGAGCTCAGCTATCAAGCGATCCATCTTGTTAATGACAAGGATGGGTTGAAGGCGATCTTGCCATGCTTGCCGTAACACAGATATTGTCTAAATGAATGGTAGGAAAATCCACCTCCAGGAATAAGGCATGCACTTACCTGTGAAGACACACCCTCAACTACGTCGACGAGCACAAGTGCACCGTCAACAAGCCGTGAGGCAGAAGAAACCTCACTGGAGAAATCAACATGCCCTGGAGTATCAATCATGTTGACAACATAAGTTCTGGGGGAACTTTCTGGTGGAGTCTGTCATGCTAATTCACTACGCTTGTCGATTCTTAACGTACCTCCATCTGTGGTTCTTTCCATTACTACGAAACGCAGTGACACCGCACTGCTTTCCATAGTGATACCTCTTTCCTGTTCATCCTCCCTACTATCCAGGTACCTAATCTTCCCGGCCATCCTAGCGGATATGATATTGTTCGCGGCCAGGAGAGCATCCATCAGGGTAGTCTTTCCATGATCAACATGTCCGATGGTTGTCACGACGCGGACATCAGACGCTTTCGGTATCGTAGACATGGCAGGAGCTAAGCAAAAAGAAACAGGATGTTTTAATTTAGATAAAATTCGGGATTGAAAACTTGAACTTCAAGTTGAAGCTAGCCTCACTCAGCCCAGCTGTAGGTGAGAAACTCCTGGGGTTAGGGTTGTGAACGCTTTAAGTTAACTTTCTCTTTTGGCGGAACATAAGTACTGGGTGACTTCCCGTGGGCATCTAGACGTGCTAGATGGACTCTAGATCCAAATCTTCGAGTCCCGCCCGTGAACTTTCAAATTGTAGAATTCCCCTTTAAATTGTATAAGACATATCAACTCTATATCAATAACAATAGAATTCTAGATTGTTAGACTACCTCATTTGAAATAATACACCATGATGACAGCCATTTCTTGCTGCAGTCTCTAGCTAATGATGATCTCCATGAAGAGGAGTTGTTCAACATGGTGGCATTTATGTGCCAGCAAGAGCAAATGGGCCTTCATTACCACATTGGGTATTGAGTGACTTCCTGTGAGGTTCTAGAAGCATCTGATGGACTCTAGACATAAATGGCTGAGAAGCTGATGGTAGCTGAGGCTTTGTAATCCAGTTTAGAGCCAGAGGGGGTCTCTAAACTTTAAATCCGAGGGGGTGCTGTACCCCCCCCTTCAGATTCTGCGAGCTTGAAATCGGTACTCTAGAGTGTTTTGCCGAGATGCCGAGGCCCGGAATTATGGCTCAATAAATGTCGGCCCTTGCAGAATTCTTTGCTGTGGTGCCATGTACATCACACAATATTGAAATGAATGGTTGAACACTTGCAAAATTGCATGTTTGTCCTATGGGGGTGGGGGGGTAAAAGGTAGGGCAATCACACAAAGGTGTACAAAACAAAGTAACCAATTTTTATGTGCCTAGATGTAACCCTTTGGATTACTCATCACACACATGACACCTGTCCGATCCTTCCCCCCTACATATGTCATTACCACCTATGTCAGATCTCTCCTTTATCACATGTTTCCGAGACTCATCATGAGATCATACTGCCTGCCGCCCACCTCATGCATTCCAAGCATCCACCAAACAGTACTTGAAGACTGAGTTTATCTGACTAGACACCAGTCCCACCTTGTTCTGTTTTTCCCCTTTTTGTCCTCCACACTTCAGATTTCCATATTGCTGTCTTTGTTGCTGCTATACAGACTGTTGTCTTGTTTAGTGGCCTTCATCTGATCTCATTGTCTCCCTCTTTGAGTGTTCTGCATGCAAGTGTGCTTCCACTTTTTTTTAAACAAGACAAAAAAAAGTGGAAGCACACTTGTGCATGGAACACTCAAAGAGGGAGACAATGAGATCAGATGAAGGCCACTTAACAAGACAACAGTCTGTATAGCAGCAACAAAGACAGCAATATGGAAATCTGAAGTGTGGAGGACAAAAAGGGGAAAAACAGAACAAGGTGGGACTGGTGTCTAGTCAGATAAACTCAGTCTTCAAGTACTGTTTGGTGGATGCTTGGAATGCATGAGGTGGGTGGCAGGCAGTATGATCTCATGATGAGTCTCGGAAACATGTGATAAAGGAGAGATCTGACATAGGTGGTAATGACATATGTAGGGGGGAAGGATTGGACAGGTGTCATGTGTGTGATGAGTAATCTGAAGGGTTACACTAGACCCTGCATCTGCACTGCACCTGTGCTGCAAGATCACATAAGCATGGACTGTGCCATGCCTGATCTCCAACACACAGTCCTGGTGTGCACCTCTTCCAAGCCAATGTACATGCTGTCACTGCCCTTGAGCAGTGCCGTGGCATGCCCATCACTGCCAAGGCCCTCATCATCCTACATGCCTTGTACTTCACTATCTGAACTCAACTATGCATGAGATCTCACTCCAACAAATCTAAATCTTTGTTCTCATTCCTACCACTATCTCATATTATTTGTCATTTACCCTCAAAATTCTGTTGTATATACTTTGACAAATGCAAGATGCTCAAACCTGCTGGAGGTTTGCATATGGCTCAGTAATTTACATGCTTGATAGGTAGGTACATGAGGATGTGGCAGATGCAGCTGCCATGCCTATATGGTGGACATGCATGGGCTGCCAGTGGAGCATCTTGCTCTGCACCAAAAGCAAAAGTGCAGGGGGCAGCACAGGCACAACCTGTGGCTGCAACACCTGCTGCAGTGCCATCATCAGTGACTGTGTCAGTGGCTGTGTGGTGGCAGGGGGGATGAATGACTAAGCTCATATCTATATTATTAGGGGAGCTCAGTTTGTAAGCAGTGCCATATTAGGGAAAAACTGAGTGTAATGAGGCCAACATGTGGTTTTTTTTTGTATTTGAAGTGCCGCTACTAAGACCATCCTCCCCTGGTGTGGTGCACTGCATGTGGCAGTGTGGCACATGTTCGGCAATGCAGCATGCACATGGCAGTTGTGCCAGCACATGCACCTGGCTTTTTTTACAACCACTCATGCTGCTTCTCACTGCCCCCATGCTGCATGTACTGGCTGCTCACCACTGCTATTTACTGCATGCATCTGTCAGGATGTACTTATTTTTCTTTTCATTTTATGATTTCTTTTGATCTTATTGCTCAAGATCTACAGGATATATCTTATCTCATCTTATCAGATCATCTGTAGATCTTATCGCGATTATCTATGATTCAGATCCATTTGTCATCAGACTCATTACTGTACACATATGACTCATACTCTCACAGTCAATTACTGATGCTGTGCAATGCTGCACATTGCTTACTGATAGTTCTCACAGATGCTGCGCATCTTATTTACATATGCCTGCCCTATAGTGACAGCACATGGTCTGTGTGCTGATCTCTTTAGTATATATAGGGCACTTCCATAACATGTATTTCCTTAGCTTTATACATCTGGGATATCCACCTGATAGTGTGACTTCATCCTAAAGTGTATTGTCTTGTTCCCTCGCCAATCCCCTCCTCTTACTCTTGTGACCTCGCTGTCTAGTGTTACGAGGCACTTGCTTTGGCACCTCATAACAGTTTCTTTTCTTTCTTTCCTTTTCCTTTATCTTTCTTTTACTTACTAGTAAAGCGTAGTATTATTACTACAAGTGTGAGCTCAGCTCCACTTTACTTAGTAAGGACTCATATTTCCTTTCTCTTTTATAGTACTTAAGTATTTACATACTTAAGTGTGAGCTTAGCTCCAGGTACTATACTAGACTTATCTTTCTTTATTTTATTATAACATTTACTTGCTAAGGACTATTACTATACAATTAGCAAGGACTCCTTTTTCTCGCTTTTATTTACCTTTGTTTATCTCTAGTTCGTTTCACGCTTGTGGCTGAGCCACTTACATCACATGGATGTGTACTTACTGTGCAATACTGCGCAACTTTACTATAGTTAGATCGCTAGTTTTGTATAAATAGTTGACAAACTGGTGGTCTTAAACCCCAGTCTTGTCAACTTCACAATCTAGGGATTCTCCTTATACTGCACTTGACCTAAGCTCATTACAATCTTGCTTCACTCTCTCAGAATTAAGTCTAAGAACTCTAAGTCTCTAAAACATTGCTAAGACATCTTACGCTCATCACTCTGGATCTTTGTATCGTTATTGGTGGAATCATCCTCATAACCTTATCATTAATCCTGCTCTTCATCGTCATCAGGAACCTCTATTACGTGCATCAAACTCAGATCCAAACTTTGGTTACCAGGAGTAACACTATAGACTTTCCCTAAGACCATCCAATAGGCTGCTCTTAGCATCTAGTGTGAGGCTCACAGCATCTATGGGCTGCTCATTATACCTGAGCTTCTACCCCCACACTACATGCATTTGGCTGCTCACCACTGCCATGTGTTGTATGTGCTGGCTGCTCATCATACCTGACTATGCTGCATGTGTTGGCTACTCACCACCACCATGTGCTGCATAGAATGGCTGCATATCTTTTCTATTGTAAGAAAAAACAAATTACATGCAAGAGTTGACTGAATATGCTATCCCCACAGAGCCTCCCTCCCATGCTGCCACTGTACCAGCACAGTGTGGCAGCTTGCTGGTTCACTGCCCATGTCCACCCAAGAGGACATGGGCAATTGGTATGTCCCTCCTTTTGTGCCCACCCATGTGCCCACACTGCCACTGCAACAAGCATGCAGTCCCCTACCTGCCCATGTGGCTGCCATCTGAACAGCATGCCACATGCAACCCAATACCACACCCCCACCATGGTGTGCCTGACAGGCACTGTGTGGCTGGGGTACTGACCAGCAACTGCACAGTGCACCAGGCTGTGCAGGCCTGCAGTGCCCCTGGCTGTGCATGTTGTGGTGGCAACGGCAGCAGTGGTGGCATTGTGGGGCAACTTGAACCATGGCACATCAAAGCTGGCATGTGTGGGAAATGCAGGTAACACCCTGTGCACCATGACAGCGGACACACTTGGCACACCACTCAAGGTGCTGCCCTCAGGGAGGCATTTGGGTGCATGCTTTCTTCTCACACTCCTTTCTGCTTACTGACACCTGCAGCAGCCAGAGGGGCGGGCATCAAAGGGCTCAAAGCAGAGCCTGATGTGGTCAAGGACAAGGTGATGAGTGCACTGCATGAGAAGCAGTGGGGGATCATCAATGTGCTGGACTTGAGCTGGTGAGTCTGGCCACACCCAAGGCCAAAACCACTCATGCACAACCCATCTGTGCATGAACAGGTATGCATGAACAGGTATGCAATCAACGATGCATTGGGGGACTGGGTGGCAGTGGAGACAAAGGTGTGGAACTGCACTGGGGAGAAGGGCTGTGAGGTCAAGCAACCTCAAGGTGAGCACCACACACACCATGTGTGTGCTGCCTTGGGCATGTCATATGACAGTGGGTCTGGCACCTTTGTTGCAGTCACTCAGGCATGACACCACAGAGTGCTCCATCCTGAGTGACAGCTTGCACAGGGGATTGGCATCCACATGCAAGGAGAACATGGGTGATGCACATGGCTTCAATGTTGTGCAGCACAATCCACTATAGCAGGGGTAAGTAGAGCAGGCTCAGCACAGCACACAGCAGCCCACACACAAGGCTCACAATGTGCTTTTTGTGCTCCATGGTTGTGAGGGTGGCAGCATTGGCAGAGGTGAGCTTCTCACCTGCAGCCCTGCATGCTGCCCAGTACTGCACATCTGCCATGGTGTGCTTGAGACACAGCATCATGGTGATGTTGACAGCAGTATGTCTTCCCTTTTTCATTTCATTTCATTTTTTGGCTACCTGTCCATGGTGGGTGTCAGGCTTCGTTACTGGAGCATTTACTCTTTTATTTTATTTTTACTTTTCTTTTACTTTTACTTTTTGATTAGATAAGATTAGATCTTCTTTCCTTTCAGTCTATCAGATCTCATCTTATCTTTATCTACTTACTGTCACTTCATACTTCTGACTCTAGGTGTGCCCATGCTGTGCATGATGTCATAGTGTACTGCAGGTATTGTCTTCATAGACCTGCCCTATAGTTACTGCACTGGTCTGTGTGCTTATAGCTGTAGTATATAGGTTCTCTGTAGATGGTGAATATACTCCAGCTTGTTATGGCTGGCAAATCCTATTCTTTGGAGTGATCCTTAGTTTAGTGCGTGCCGGTCTCCCTTATGGGATATGTAGGACTACTGTCTTACAGTGGGGTCACAGCAATGGCAGCAACTCAGACAGATCACATGCAGGCTCAACAGAACACATTTGGGTGCATCCTTTTTTCTTGCACTTCTTTCTGCTTACTGACATCTGTGCTCCCACATTGCCACTGTGTCAACAGTATGCAGGCCCCTGCTTGCCTGCCCACATGTGTGCCATGGCCCCTTACCCATCCATGCCATCACTGTATGTGTTTTTCTTTTTCTTTTTTTTCTTTTTTGCTGCTGAGCACATGCTTTGTGCCCACCATATCTGTGCCCATGCCCACCTGCACTGCTGCTGTACAAACAGTGCATGGCCATTATGATGCCACCTGGCCACCCATGTCCAACAGCACTGCTGCCAACAGTGCCAGCAGCAAGCTCCCCTTGCTCAATGAGGCCATGCAGGTGTGGCATGAGCATGCAAATTGTGGTGCATGGTCAAGGTGCTGGCTGGCGACCATGCAGCACATGAAGTCACATGGGTCCATGCTACTCAGCTGCACACATCATGGCAGCTCTGCTCACTGACACCCATGTGCACACACACACACAGCCCATCGATGTCCCCCCCAATGTGTGCACAGGCATACACAAAGTGTATGTGCACATTGTGCGTGAGGCATCAACATCATGCTTTGGTTTGGAAAGCTGTGCTGCACATGCTGGCAGATGTCTCAAGGACATGTCAACTGAGTTTTGCAACTGCTCCATTGAGTACTAGGTGAGTTGTTGTTACGAGGCACTTGCTTTGGCACCTTGTAACGTGTTTCTTTTTTCTTTTTCTTTTTTCCTTTATCTTACTTACTAGTAAAGTGTAGTATTATTACTACAAGTGTGAGCTTAGCTCTACTTTACTTAGTAAGGACTTATCCTTTTCTTTTCTCTTTTATAGTACTTAAGTATTTACATACTTAAGTGTGAGCATAGCTCCAAGTACTATATTAGACTTATCTTTTCTCTCTTATCTTTCTTTTATTTATATTAACATTTACTTGCTAAGGACTACTACTATACAATTAGCAAGGACTCCTTTTCTTGCTCTTATTTACCTTTGTTTATCTCAAGTTCATTTCGCGCTTGTGGCTGAGCCACTTATATCACATGGACACGTACTTACTGCGCTTTACTGCGCAACTGTACTATAGTTAGATCGCTAGTTTTGTATAAATAGTTGACAAACTGGCGGTCTTAAACCCCAGTCTTGTCAACTTTGCAATCTAGGGATTCTCCTTATACTGCGCTTGACCTAAGCTCGTTACAACCTTGCTTCACTCTCTCAGAACTAAGTCTAAGAACTCTAAGTCACTAAACGTTGCTAAGACATCTTACACTCGTCACTCTGGATCCTCGTATCGTTATTGGTGGAATCATCCTCATAACCATATCATTAATCCCAATCTTCATCATCATTAGGAACCTCTATTATGTGCATCAAACCCAGATCCAAGCCTTGGTTACCAGGAGTAACATTATAGACCTTCCCTAAGACCGTCCAATAGGCTGCTCTTAGCAGTTGTGTCATGTCTTCTATGCCCAGAAAAGCACTGACCTTGCCATGCCTCCTGCAGCAATATGTGAGTACTACCCTGAGAGTGAGCAGCTCATCCAGGACCTCACTGCCATGAGCCACATTGTGTTCAATGACAGTGTGTCTCCCCCCTGCATGCCCACGTCACCACTGTCTCAACAGTGTGCAGCCCCCTACTTGCCTGCCCACATGTGTGCCACACTGCTGCCATACCAGCATAGCATGGCCACTTGCTGGCTTGCCATCCACATCCGCTCAACATGACATGGGTGATTGGTATGTCCCTGCTTCTATACCCACCTGCATGCCCATGTCCCCACTGTCAACAGCAGCCCTACCTGCCCACACCACCACCATATGAACAGTGTGGCCACCACTTTGCCCATGTTGCCACTGCACAGTGTGCCACACATTCCTCCTGCACACATGCTCACAGATGAACATTGTGCCCTCTTTTTCTTTTCTTTCATTCATCCTCAATTCACATACACTGCCTCAGCTTCCCTACAACAGAACTATCAATTATATTCAGCTTTGTGCCTATTGTTCATCCACTTCTGCTTACATCTATCATTCTTTCCTTTTATTCTCTGTTGCAATATATATATAACTGTAGTCATGTCTTATTAGTTGATGTTGCAATGCAAAAAGTATTTGTTCTATCTTGACATTTTGCAAACCTCTTGGTGGGTTCTCTTCATACATTCTTTTTAAACAATAACATGTTGGGCAGAATCCTCAGGCTATATTTTTTCTGTGTTGAATCATGCTTCTGTATCCATGAGTATTGTTGTGCCTGCAAGTAGGCTGGGTACTTTAGCTGTACAATCATGTTGGTCTTCTATTATTATGCATCAACACTCAAATGCTTTGGCAATGTTGATTACCATATTTTCTCTTTCATTTTCTGACAATTATCTCTTTCACAGGTGCAGAGTTCCTGTGTTGATAGACAGGGACATGGATGAGTAGTGATCATTGTCAGTACAATGCACCTACAAAGGCTTTGCCAATGGGTATGCCTGGGTATGGGTATGGGTATGGGTATGGGTCTATTGGTTTTCCAGTCTACAATAGTAACCATACAGCTGATATTTCTGTTTTGCTTTGTGCTTTCACAGTTTAAGAGGTGTTTTTTTCTGTCCATCTATTTGTAAGCTACAATACTACTGCATGCCATCATTGCTATGGGTATGTGTTTTCATGGCTGATAGCCAGTGATGATCAATAGGGATGGGGACAGGAATGGGACATTGGTGAGGAATGTTGCAATGTAATAGGTCTTTACTTTATAGCTGGAGGCAATTGGAATTGGTCTGTAGGTAGATAAGGTAATGTGTCTGTTAGTTGAAGTTGGTCTGTAAATTGGACTTAGTCTGTAGATAGATAGAGTACTATTTTCTGTTACAACAACCTATGTATACTTTCACAGATGATGCCTTATAACTCAATGTTGCAACACAACAGATTTTTACACTAGTCTACTTAAGAATGGGACTATGATTGGTAAGTGGTGCCATATTAGGGAAAAACAGTGTGTTATCAGGTTGACACATGGTTGAGATATTGGCACTACAAAAAGTCATCCCCTGGTGTGGTGCACCATGCATGGCAGTGTGGCATGCATGCAGCCATGTGGCATTCACATGGCAGTGTGCCACAGTGTGCCAGTGCATGTGTCCTGGCTTTTTACAACCACTTGTACTGCTGCTCACTGCCCCCATGCTGCATGTACTGGCTGCTCACCACTGTCATGTGTTGTATGTGCTGGCTGCTCATCATACCTGACTATGCTGCATGTGTTGGCTACTCACCACCACCATGTGCTGCATAGAATGGCTGCATGTATCTTTTCTATCATAACAAAAAGCAAATTGCATACTGGAGCTGACCCAATGCTATCCCAACAGATTATGTGGTCCTGCAGCCACAGACCCTCCCTGCCATGCCATGCAGCCACTGTACCTGCACCTGGATCCACTGAAGATGATGCAGGCAATTGGTATGTCCATCCTCCTGTGCCCACCCACATGCTCATGCCACCACTGTAACAGTGCATGCAGCCCCCTACCTACCTGCCTGCATGGCCACTGCTCAAACAGCACACTGTGCATGGCCCAGTACTGCACATCTGCCATGGCTGCTCGAGATGCAGTGCTGTGGTGATGTTGGTGGCAGTGGTGGTGATGAGGCAGCTACCCTGCTAGCCCATGCCTGCCCACAGTGCTCTGGTGGTGAATGCCTCCACAGCTGCAAGTGATGGTGTGGGGTCAAACATGTCAAACTGCAGTGCCTTGGACATGAGGCCATGCAGGTGCAGCATGAGCATGACACACTATGTGTCATTGAGGTGCCAACTGGAAACCACACAGCACACAAGGTTGTGCAGGCCTGTGCTGCTCTTGGCCACACATGTTGTGGCAGTGGCAGCATTGTGGGGCAGCTCAAGCCATGGTGCATAGAGTGCATTGAAGCAATTGGTGCATACTCTCTCATACAGACCCTCCCTTGCTCTTGCTTACCCACCTGCACCCACATATGCACCCATGCCACTGCTGTACCAGCACAGTGTGGCAGCTTACCTGCTGCCCACATCCACACAAGACAGTGCAGGAAATCAGTATGTCCCTTCTCCTGTGCCCACATGTGTGCCCACATCACTGCTGCCTCAACAGCATGTGGCCCCCTATCCACCCATGCTGCCACTGCAGGATCAGTGTGCAGCCACCACCTGCCCATGTATGCTGCTGCTGTGCCAATACAGCATGGTGCAGCAACTTACACACCTGCCCCACCCATGTCCACTCAAGACAATGCAGGCAATTGGTGCATCTCCTTCCCTTTCTTTCCAACATCTGAGGCACACCATGCCTGCCCATGCACTCACATTGCTGCTGCATCAATAGTGCATGGCCCCAACTTGCCTGCCCACATGCATGCTGCATGGCCACCATACCAGCATAGCATGGCCGCTTGCTGGCTTGCCACCTGCATCCACTCAAGATGATGCAGGCAACTGGTATGTTCCTTCCCCTGTGCCCACCTGCATGCAGTGACTGTCAACAGTGTGCAGTCCCCTACCACCCACACCACCACCATATGAACAGCATGGCCACCACCATGCTGCTGCTGTGCAGTGTGCCACACATTCCTCCTGCACACATGTGCTGTGCTGTGCCCACCTGGCTTGGGCTTGGAAAGCTGCACTGGCATGCACTGGCAGATAGACATTGTGCACTCTTTTCCTTTCTTTCTTTCTTTCTTTCATCCTCAACTCACATAAAATACTTCAACTTCCCTACAACATGCAACATGACAGGTATGATGGACACAGACAATGCAATGCATATGTTCTGTCAACAAAACCATCAATTATATTCAACTTTGTGCCCATTGTTCATCTACTCTTGTTTGGATCTAGCATGGCTTCCCTTTATTCTCTGTTGCAACATATATATACAACTGTAATCATATCTTATTGGTTGATGTTACAAAACAACAGGTATTTATCCTATCTTGGCATTTTGCAAACCTCTTGGTGAGTTCTGTTGATACCATATTTTTAAACAATAACATGATAGGGAGAATTTTTACTATATTTAATGTGTAAGTTCTACTATAGGACACTGTGTGCACATGGTCCCATGCATGTGGTGTCCTACCCCACCTGTGCACAATCCCATATCACCTGTGTGTGGCATCCTACACCACCTGTGCACAGTCTCCTACCCCACCCATGTGGTCCCCTAATGACTGTGCACACAGTCCCATGCAACCCATGCACAGTCTCCAACCACCTGTGTGTGTGATCCCTACCACCTGCATGTGTGGGGTCTCTTACCACCCACATGTGGGGTCTCCAACCCCACCTGCAAGTGGTCCCTACCACCCACACATGCGGTCCCCTACCGCCTGCATGCACATGGTCTCCTACCACCTGCATGAGGTGTCCTACCCCACCTGCATGTGGGGTCTCCACCCACACACAGCCCTTTGCTGCCCCTGCCACCACAGTACGAACAGTGCCACCACTGCTGCACTGCATGCCACATTTTTCCTTTCTTTCATTCATCCTCAACTCATATAGGAACCCTCAACTTCCCTACAACAGAACTATCAATTATATTCAACTTTCTGTCTATTGTTCATCTACTTCTGCTTATCTATCATTGTTTCCTTTTATTCTGTGTTGCTATATATATCTTCAACTGTGATCATGTCTTATTAGTTGATATTTCAATCCAACAGGTGTTTACTCTATCTTCACATTGTGCAAATCTCTTGGTAAGTTCTGTTCATACCATCTTTTTAAACAATAACATGTTGGGCAGAATGTTCAGACAAGGACATGGATGAGTAGTGATCATTGTCACTACAATCCACCTGCAATGATATGATTCTATTGATTTTCCAGTCTACAATAGTGACCATACAGTTGATATTTCTATTTTGCTTTGTGTTTTTGCAGTTTTAAGAGATGTTTTTTTCTGTCCTTCTATCTATTTGTAATCTACAATACTACTGCATGCCATCATTGCTATGGGTATGGGTTTTCATGGCTGATAGCCAGTGATGATCAATAGGGATGGGGACAGGATGGGGACATCCACAAGGTCTGTTGCAACTTATGTATAATCACACATAAATATTTGATTCTGTCTTATTTAGTCAATTATGCAATACAACAGGTCTATACATTACAGCTGGAGAGATAATTGGAATTGGTCTGTGAGTTGGGGTTGGTCTGTAAATTGGACTTGGTCTGTAGATAGATAGTGTATTATTTCCTTATATTTTCTGTTGCAACAACCTATGTATACTTTCACAGATGATGTCCCATTATTCCATGTTGCAATGCAATAGGTTTTTACACTGGGGATGGGGATAGGGACAGGGACAGGGATAGGACAGGGACATTGGTGAGGAATGTTGCAACTCATTTAACTATGTCTGCTTTACTTAATGTTGCAAAGGTCTTTACTTTATAGCTGGAGAGCCAATTACAATTAATCTGTGGGTTGGCATTGGTCTGGAAATTGGACTTGGTCTGTAGATAGATAGAGTACTATTTCCTTTTATTTTCTGTTGCAACAACTTATGTATACTTTCACAGATGATGTTTTATGATTTGATGTTGCAATGCAACAGGTTTTTACACTAGGGATGGGGACAGGGATGGGCAGGGACAAGGATAGGATAGGGACATTGGTGAGGAATGTGCATGCAGGATATGGGAGACAAGCACAATGACATGGAAACATAGAGCAAATGTGTATGACATGGCGAGTAGCCATATGGTTAATGGCAGGGGCATCCTGCAGTAAAGAAGAGTTGTTGCAAACACAAGAGGCATGAGGCAACATGGTTTATATATGCTGCAGGATAGAGGTGAGAGGGTGTAGTGAGTAAGATATGTGATGTACTCACTCAGACATGTAAGTAAGACATCTGAGGAGTAAGAAGTGTGGGGTGCTCATCTTATATGGTGAAATGTAGGTAAGGTTGGAGCAGAGTGTAAGTAGGGGATACAATGTTGACCATAGTGGGAGGGACATGCATCATCCTGGCGATATGCATGGGGTGTGAAGAGTGTTAGAAATATCCATGGTAACTGTTCAGCTTCGCTTTACTTACACCAATATACGTCTTCTTTACATCTTTACTGACACACATTCTACCTACTAACTTAACCCACTACTACATTCTTAAACCACGATCAACATCCCACATTTAATGCTCCACCTGAACTTAGTTCAGAGTGCACTACTTATACTATGCCCCCCACTTTCTTACCACTCTATGGCATTATACAATATGTTGTACCACGTCTCCCCACTCTGTGACCTTGCTTGCACCACTTACTACCACACCCTCACCATCACTTACACCACCTGCCTCTTCCTACTTGTAGTTGGCTCATATCTGTGCAAACAAAGAGTTTGGAAGTGTAGTGGTTGATCTGAGGAGTTAGGGAAGTGTGTATTGTAGGTATCATGAGACAGTGTAGCCAAACGAAGTGTGTGTGCATTAGCAGTAGAAGGTCAACAGCTCCCCACATTTGGTGCACCAGCAGCAACAAGACTAAGAGTGGCATGGTGCAACTCGAATGTGATGCATGGCAGTGACTTGGTGAGGCTGTCAGCAATGATGGAGGCAGAGGGAAGCTGTATGAGAGAAATCAAGCTGCATGTGACACATTTGTGGATGTGGTGGTGCTTGATTTCAATGTGCTTGGAACCCTTGCTGATGATAGGGTTGTTGGTCAGGTCAATTGAGCCCTTGTTGTCCCCAAAGATGGTGAGAGGCAGAGAAAGGGGAAGACCCAGCTCAGAGGACAGGTGGTCATACCACATAGCCTGCTCTGCTGCTTGGGATAGAGCAATGTATTTGGCAGCAGTTGAGGACAATGACACCATACACTGGTGATGCAATGACCATGAGATCACACCTCTGCAGAGGAAGAAGACATGGGTGCTGGTGGAGTGTCTGTTGGCAAGGGATGAAGCCCAGTCCAAGTTGGAGTGTGTGGTGATATCAGTACCACATGCACCACTGTACAGGAGGGACAGGTGCAAGGAGCCTGACAAATAATGCATGACATGCTTTGTGGCTGCAATACGGGATGGAGAGGGATTTGCAGTGTAGTGGGCTAGTGAATGGATGGTGTAGGTGATGTCAGGTCAGGAGACAACTGCTAAGAGTGGCCTATCGGACGGTCTTAGGGAAGGTCTAAAATATTACTCCTGGTAACCAAGGTTTGGATATTGGCTTGATGAATGTAATAGAGGTTCCTGATGATGATGAAGAATGGGATTAATGATATGGTTATGAGGATGATTCCACCAATAACGATATGAAGATCCAGAGTGACAAGTGTAAGATGTCTTAGTGATGTTTAGTGACTTAGAGTTCTTAGACTTAGTTCTGAGAGAGTGAAGCAAGTGATTAATGAGCTTAGATCAAGCACAGTATAAGGAAGATTCCCTAGATTGCGAAGTTGACAAGACTGGGGTTTTAAGACCGCCAGTTTGTCAACTATTTATACAAAACTAGCGATCTAACTATAGTACAGTTGTGCAGTAAAGTGCAGTAAGTAAACGAGAATGCACAGTAAAGCACAGTAAGTATATGTCCATGTGATATAAATGGCTCAGCCACAAGCGCGAAATGAACATGAGACAAATAAGAGTAAATAAGAACAAGAAAGGAGAGTCCTTGCTAATTGTATAGTAAATAGTCCTTAGCAAGTAAATGTTATAATAAAATAAAAGAAAGATAAAAGAGAAAAAGATAAGTCTAATATAGTACCTGGAGCTAAGCTCACACTTAAGTATGTAAATACTTAAGTACTATAAAAGAGAAAAGAAAAGATAAGTCCTTACTAAGTAAAGTGGAGCTAAGCTCACACTTGTAGTAATAATACTACACTTTACTAGTAAGTAAGATAAAGGAAAAAAGAAAAAGAAAAAAGAAACGTGTTACAAGGTGCCAAAGCAAGTGCCTCATAACATCACCCCCTCTTCATGCGATGTGTCGCCTGCAACGCTTGGTGGGGTCCCCTGACCCACCACCCTCTGCCCACTGCTTACTCCTCATAGGCCAGGAAGGGGAGGGTGTCCCATGCTGGGACAAAGCCATTGGGCATGCCCCCATCGAAGAACCAGGGGCGCTGGGGGGTGGTGCGGGGGAAGCCGGTGGCGCGCTGGGCCCAGTAATAGGCCTCTTCTTGGGCCCGGGCCAGCTCCTCTTGGGCCAGGCGGTGGCACTCCTCAAGGAAGCAGCTCTCGGCACACCATGCATAATACATGGGGTTGGAGTGGTCGATGGGGGTGGGGGTGGCGTGGTGGGTGGGGCATGGCTGGGGGTGGNNNGGGGGGTTTGGCGGCAGTGGTGCGGGTTGGGGCATTGAGCCCAGTGGTGGCCATGTTGGCTGCACTTGAAGCAGGCCCCTCTGATTGGGGCCAGGGCAGGAGTGGAGGAGACCGAGGACCAGGCCTCAACATGGTGGTGGGTGGCAGGCCACCAGCTCAGGGAGGGGCAGCCCCAGGAGCCGGTGGGAGTGGAGATGAGG
>QLPN01000359.1:0-16626 GCA_003314395.1 Albatrellus ellisii
TATTGGATGGTCTTAAGGAAGGTCTGCTATAACAATACCCCTGGTAACAAGGTAATGGATATGCGTTTGGTAAGCATAGTAACCATTCCTGATGACAATGAAGAGAGGAATCAACAAGATAGTGATGAGGACAATGCCATCAATGACTAAACGAGGATCCAAAGTGACAAGTTTAGGATGTCCTAGCAACGCTTAGAGTGACTTAGAGATCTTAGACTTAGTTCTTAGTGTGAAGCAAGTTTTAGTAGTGAGCTTAGATCAAGCACAGTATAGGAGAATCCCTAGACTGCAAGGTTGACAAGACTGGGGTTTAAGACTGCCAGTCTTTCAACTATTTATACAAAACCAGAGTCCTAAAGATAGTACAAGTAAATAAGGTTCATGGATCAACAAATGATTGTGCAGCAATCAATGAGGTCACATGACCTAAGATGTGTCCATGAATAAGTAAGTGGCTCAGCCACAAGTGCAAAATGAACTAGAGGTAAACAAAGATAAATAGAGGCAAGGAAAGGTGAGTCCTTGCTAATTGTATAGTAAATGTTATAATAAATAAAAGAAGATAAGAAAAGATAGGTCTTTATAGTACTTGGAGTAAAACTCACAGCGCAGTAATAAATACCATAGTACTATAAAGAAAGAGAGATAGAGTCCTTACTAAGCTAAGCTCACACTTGTAGTAAAATACTACACTTTACTAGTAAGTAAAATAAAAATAAAAAAGAAAGAAAAAACTGTTATGAGGTGCCAAAGCAAGTGCCTTGTAACACAGGCATCCACCAAATACTGCTGGAAGAGCTTGCCACTGTGGAAGATGATGTCTGCCTCATTTTGTCTGGTGAAGGCATGGTATGCATAGTAGGAGTGCTGGGAGACATTCTTGCAGCACATCTGACCACTTGGACCTGGCTGTGATGGTATGTTGAGGTGGAAGCCAGAGTCATCTTTGGGGAAGAGGAGGACATAATGCAGTGGGGAATAGCTGTGGTGCAGATGACTGATCCTCCTAAGGCTACCTCCATGCAGGCACACAACAATGTCATGATGCAAGTCCACCTGTTGTCCTCCACTCCCAGGAATGATGACAGCAATCTCCTTTGCAGTGGGAGCATTGTATCTGCACATGTCTGTGTTGGAATCCACAGTGATGCAAACAGCCACATTGACCTGCTCTTCTGGAGCCTTGTCCTTGAGGATCTCATGAGTTTGCCTGTACATGTTGATGTATGGGTTGTTTGCAAGCAGCATTGTGTGGAGATCCAGCATGGTGGATGGGTCAAGGTTAGAGTTGTTGGCCAGGTGTGCATTGACAGCATCATCAGGATCAAGGACATAGAGCTGAGCATAGCATGGTGTGACTCCAGGATTTGGAAGGAGGGCCCCCATCTTGTGATGAAGGGAACCATGGAGTCTGAATGCATAAGGCCCAGACCCAGCAAGAACAGTATCATTGACATTTGCAGCAACAGATGTGAATGCAAATGCAGCATTGTACTGGTGTATGTTGCTCCTGAACATTTTTGCAAGTGGATCACTGCCCTTCAACAGTCTGGAAAGAGTGGGTGGTGGCTGAGCAAATGGAGGGAGCTGTTATGAGGCACTTGCTTTGGCACCTTGTAACATGTATTTTCTTTTTTTCATCTTACTTACTATAAGTGTAGTATTAACTACAGTTGAGCATAGCTCCTACTTACAGTAAGGACTCTATTTCTCTTTCCCTTTATAGTACTTTAGTATTTACATACTAGAGTGTGAGCTTAGCTCCAAGTACTATAAAGCATCTTTTCTTTCTCTTTTATCTTTATTTATTTGTTTTACATTTACTTGCTAAGGACTATCACTATACAATTAGCAAGGACTTGTCCTATCTCATCTCTATTTACCTTTGTTTATCTCTCACTCATTTCATGTTTGTGGCTATGCTTACTTTAGTTTACTATGGACATGTCTCAGGTCACATGACTCCATTGATTGCTGTGCAACCATCATTGATCAGTGAACCTTATTTACAGTTACTATTCTTAGGACTCCAGTTTTGTATGAATAGTTGAAAGACTGGTGGTCTTAAACCCCAGTCTTGTCAACTTTGCAATCTAGGGATTCTCCTACACTGCACTTGATCTAAAGCTTGCTACAATCTTGCTTCATCCTCAAAAGAACTAAGTCTAAGATCTCTAAGTCACTCTAAGTGTCACTAAGACATCCTAAATCTGTCACTCTGGATCCTCGTTTAGTCATCAGTGGTATCATCCTCATTACTATCTTGTTGATCCCACTCTTCATTGGCATCAGGAATGTTTACTATGCTATTCAAGCACACAACAACTACCTTGTTACCAGGGGTATAGTTATTGCAAACTTTCCCTAAGACTGTCCAATAGGCCACTCTTAGCAGGAACTGGATCTGGCCCTGCAGGCAGCATGTGCCAAGTTGAGGATGGATATTAGATGATCTTGCCAACTTCTCAGACAGAAAGTGAAGAGCATGACAGTGAAGACATTCTTTATCCATGGGACCAAGGTCATGGCAGTGTTCAGGCTCATGATATCCTTGACAGCCAAGAGGGATGGGGAGTGGAGGGGGTGCAGGAGGGTGTGGCTGGTTCACTTCAGGATCATTTTGCTGAGGCTGATGATGCTGAGACATTTGGATATTGAAGTCCACATCCTGGGCATGCTCCTGAGATAGCTGCTGGTGCTGATGCTGGTCCTGTCCTCCAGTTTGCTCCTCCTAGAAAAATCAGCACAAATGAGCCCATGATCTAATTTAAATATATATGTTGCAATTACTGACCTGTGCTGGCTGTTGTGGATGTGCTGCTGCAATTCCCTGTGTATTTTCTGTGACTTGCTGCTCCAAGACCTGATGCAAAGATATAAATCCAGATTAGATTGTAATCAGATTTTATATATATACCACAATATGACTGACCTGTACATGACCCTCCTGCTGCCCTCCAAGATTGCTTCTGTGATCCCTGACATTTGCAGATTGATTTCTCCCAGCTGCAGCCTGTGCTTTGCACTGATTTACCCACCCACCATGATGCTGTTCAAAGCCCTGATGCAATTGTTGATCATGATTGATGTGCTGCTGCTGCTGCTGCTGCTGCTGTGGTGGATTGGCAGGTCCAGGAACCCCAGGATGCCCTTGAACAGGGACAGGTGTATGGTGTGGAGGATGGTGTGGATATGGAAAGGGGACAGGCATAGGCTGATATCCATATGGGTATGGATGATGGTACAGGTATTGTGCTGGGTTGTAGTTAGGGGGAATATAATATTGTACAGCCTGATATTGCCATGCTGGAGGGGGAAGAGGAGGATGTTGTGGGTGGAGAGGAGCAGGATCATAAGCAAATGCAGGGGCAAGGGGATTATGGGGGGCAGGAGCAGGAGGGTTCTGGGGGAGGGGGGCAGGGAGAGGGGCAGCCTGTGGCACTTGGTCAAAGTTAGGCTGTGGAATATCTCCCACAGGAGGATCCCTTTGCTGGGCACAACATAATGATGGTGATGTCATTTGTTGTTGCAACAGAAAATAGTACTCTATCTATCTACAGACCAAGTCCAATTTACAGACCAACCCCAACTTACAGACCAATTCCAATTGCCTCTCCAGCTATAAAGTAAAGACCCATTGCATTGCAACATTCCTCACCAATGTCCCTGTCCTATCCCTGTCCCTTTCCCTGTCCCTAGTGTAAAGACCTGTTGTGTTGCAACACCAAGTTATAGGGCATCATCTGTGAAAGTATATGTAGGTTGTTGCAATAGAAAACAATGCTCTATCTATCTATGGACCTAGTCCAATTTACAGACCAATTCCAATTGCCTCTCCAGCTGTAAAGTATAGACCTGTTGATTATCACTGGCTATCAGCCATGAAAACCCATACCCATACCCATACTCATACCCATACCCAAGCATACCTATTGGCAAAGCCTATGTAGGTGCATTGTACTGACAATGATCACTACCCATCCATGTCCCTGTCCATCAACACAGGAACTCTGCACCTGTGAAAGAGATGATTGTCAGAAAATAAAAGAGAAAATATGGTAATCAACATTGCCAAAGCATTTAAGTGTAGATGCATAATAATAGAAGACCAACATGATTGTACAGCTAAAGTACCCAGCCTACTTGCAGGCACAATGATATTCATGGATATAGTATCATGATTCAATACAGAAAAAACATAGCCTGAACATTCTGCCCAACATGTTATTGCTTAAAAAGATGGTATCAACAGAACCCACCAAGAGGTTTGCAAAATGTCAAGATAGAACAAATACTTGTTGCATTGCAACATTAACTAATAAGACATGACTACAGTTGTATATATATAGGGTGTGTGGCTGCAGGGCCAGGTAGTCTGTTGGGATAGCACATTGGGTCAGCTTGCAATTTTTTTTCTTATGATGAAAAAGAGAAGCAGCCAATATATGCAGCACAGGGGTCAAGGCTCAGGTGTGATGAGCAGCCAGTACATGCAGTATGGGGGCAGTGAGCAGCAGTGTTGGTGGTTGTAAAAAACTAGGATGTGCTGCTGTGCTGCACCACACTGCCATGCACATGCCACATTGCCACATACATGCTGTGTGTGGCACACCACACCAGGGGACAACTTTTTGTAGTGCTGATATGTCAACCACATGTTGACCTCCTCACACATGGTTTTTCCCCAATGTGGGACTGCTTACCAATCCTAGTCCCATTCTTATAGTGAGATACTGCCTCAGCACTTATTCTACTTGCCGAGGTAGGACCATTGTCACCTCTCTCCCTTCTCTGTCTGACAGTACCTCCCCTCATAGCCCCCCTCCTTGTTGTGCCTTTGTTGTGCTCTCATTGTGTATTCATCTATTCTCTCATACACTCCCCTATCTCAGGTACTATCTCATTCTTTATCTTAGCACTTACTTCTACCTGCTGAGTCTCTCTTCTTGTCATGCCTTTGTCATGCTCTTGTTGCATATTTGTCTATTCTCTCATATGCTCCTCTATCTCAGAATGTATCTGCTCTTTGTCTGTCTAGCCCTCAGTGGCTATCTATATCATCAGATGGTCTATGCTGTATTTATCCACTTGCCTGAATTTCCACATACAGTACTATACTATATATGATGAGCACTCATGGTGATGAGGCTTGAGACTGAAAATAAGCACAAGGACAGAGACAGAACAGCCAGCAGACTGGTGCTCATGAGTGGAGTTTGGAGAAATGTTACTAGAGTCAATGATATTCAGAGACAAGTATAAGCAGTATAAGTACAAGCAGGAGCAGCACACAGACCATCTGACTAAGAGTGGCTCTAAGTGTGTATGGTACAGAGCATGAGAAAGTTCAACACCCCCCCTTGCTATGGACATGAGTCAGAAAGATCAAGAGGAGTGTGATGCAAAGGCTTCATAAGTGTGTCCACAATTATGGAGGCAGATGGAAGATGGTGTATCATAATGGAAGAGTCTGTGATGCATTGTTGGATAAAGTGGGAATGTATCTCAATGTGTTTGGATCCACACCCAATGATGGGGTTGTTGGCAATGTCAATGGAGCCCTTATTGTTGCCATGCAGCACTGTCACTTCTGTCTGCCCAAAACCTATCTCCTGCAGCAATGATTGCTAAGGGTGGCCTATTGGACAGTCTTAGGGAAAGTTTGTGATAATTGTGCCCCTGGTAACAAGGTAGTTGTTGTAGACACAGGCAAGGGCAGGTGATGATGAAGATGATGAAGGCAAGGACTGTGAAGTCCAGGACAAGATAACCCCACATGTTGGGGAGACAGAGAGGGGGAGAAAGAGAGAACCAGCAGATAAGAGATGCACCAGACAATGAGGACACAGACAAAGAAAGAACTAAGAACAAGGCATAGGTAGGTCAGATAAGATAGAGGTAGAGTGGGAGAATACACACCTCAGCTATGATGTAGAAAGCTGATGTGTGATGACAAGAGGGAAGAAGAAGATATAGTAAGATGAAGATAGAGTTGGAGAGGAGCTTAAACTATAAGGACAAAGAGGTGATGGAAGAGGGAAGAAAGGGTGGTACAACAGTCAGAAAAGATGAGATAAGATGTTAGAGGATAATATAAGATGAGATATGATGAGATGTGAAGATAAGATATAAAGATAGAGATAAAAGACAAGATAGAGGGAAAGAATGCTCAGCATCATGAAGATAGACACATATTCAACAGTTGTTATGCACTTGATATGCTGTACAAACATTCCTGACAATGATGAAGAATGGGATCAACAAAATAGTGATGAGGATGATACCACTGATGACTTAATGAGGATCCAGGATGATGAGTGTAGGATGTCTTAGTGATGCTTGGTGACTTAGAGATCTTAGACTTGGTTCTTAGAGTTTTTTAGGAAGGAAAAGGAAGGTGAGCTTAGATCAAGTGCAGTATAGGAGAATCCCTAGATTGTGAAGTTGACAAGACTGGGGTTTAAGACCACCAGGTTTTCAACTACTTATACAAAACTGGGTGCTCTAAAGATAGTACAAGTAGTTAACATTCACTGATCAATGATGATTGCTGTGCAATCAACAAGATCATGTGACTAAGATGTGTCCATAGTAAGCTAAGTAAAGTAGCCACAAGCACAAAGTGAACAAGAGAAAAACAAAGATGAGATAAGATGAGTCCTTGCTAATTGTATGGTAATAGTCCTTAGCAAGTAAATGTTAGTATAAAGACATAAAAGGTAAAGACACATTATAGTACTTGGAGTAAAACTCACAGCACAGTATGTAAATACTGTAGTACTATAAAGAACAGAGATAGAGTCCTTACTATAAGTTGGAACTAAGCTCACAGCTGTAGTTAATACTATGCTTATAGCAAGTAAGATAAAAAGAAAGAAAAAGAAAAGAAAAAAGAAAAAAGAAACCTATTACAAGGTGCCTAAGCAAGTGCCTCATAACAATGATCACAACCATTTTGCTTGGGCAGCAGCCTGAGAGAGAGCCATGTACTCAGCTTCAGTGGATGAAAGGGAAATGACCTGATGCTTCCTCAACACCCATGCCATAGCTCCTAACTTGAAGATGTATGCTCCCATGGACTTCTGGTCATCTTTGTCTGTGGCCCAGTTGGAGTCTGAGTATCTGTATAGACCTGAATTTGACTGACCATGATATTGGGGGCATTGGTGAAGACTGCCTTTGAGATACTGAAGGACATGTTATACTGCATTGAGGTGATCACAGGATGGGTTGGTGATAAATTGGGAGAGTTTTGTCACAGCAAAGGAAATGTCAGGACATGAAACTATGGAAGTGATCTGATTAGTTGTTGGTATTTGGATTGAGGGGATGCAGAACAGGGGATGTCTATTTTGACTAGTGATATGGAGGAAGGGAGAGGTGTTGGTGTAGGGTTGTATGAGGCCAATGCTGACTAGTGAGGTTACACAAGAGCACACAAGGAGAAGGACAAAAGGATGACAATAATACACTTAAGACTAACTCACTGTAAAGTGGATATCTCAGATATACTAAGTTAAAAAATACATGACAAGTGAAGTACAGTATATATAGTAAATGGATCAGCACACAGACCATACACTGTCACTATAGGGCAGGCATATGTAAGTAAGATGCACAGTATTGCATAGCATCAATAAGTGACTGTGAGAATATGTGTCATATCTGTATAGTAATCAGGTCAATGATGAATGAGTAATGAGTCATAGATAATTGCAAGAGATCTGATGAGATTGAGATAAGATGTATTGATCAGATCTTGAGCAATAGGATTGAAATAAAATAAATCATAAAATGAATAGAAAAATAACTGCATCCTGACAGGTTGCAATCAGTGAGCCTGAAGTGATCTAAGATGTATGCAGATTGATCAATTTTGAGGAGTCATCTTGACCCATCCCTTGTGATGTGGGGTCCTAGGTAGGAGTTGGTTTCTCCAAGGTCTGTCATCTCAAACAGTTCTGAAAGTGCCTTTTTCATAGCTATTACTTTGTTGAGAAGCACACCAAAGATGGTGAAGTCATCAATGTATAGGACAACAATGAGAGGAGCTGAGGAGGTTTGGGAGATGTAGATGCCTGATTCTGTGAAGGCACAGGTGAAACCAAGACCAATCATGGTGGCATGGGCTTTGTGGTGCCATTGCCATGATGCTTGTTTTAAGCCATAGATTGCTTTGTTTAGTTTGCACACCTTATCTTCCATTCCTTTGACAGGAGGGAGGACAACAGTTGGTGGAGAGGGCAGAGTAGATAGTGCTGGACCAGGGCAACCATCATTGCCATCATCATCACTACTATCAGCATCACTGCTTCTGTCATCACCATTGCTGTCACTATCCACTGGAGGCAGAGGAGGAAACAGATTGAGCATGTGCATGGAGGGCATGAGATGTGGAAAGGTGAGTTCATCAAAGACAGCATCTTGACTGATAATGAGCTTGTGAGTGGAGGGGTCCCAGAAATGCCAACCTTGTGTGCCAGCTTCATAGCCAATGAAAATCATGGGTTTAGAGCAAGGTTTGAGCATAGATCATAGATGAGCAGGCATGTGTATGAAGGTGGGAGATGTCAGGGCAGTGCCTGAGGTCCAGATGGAATGTGGGGTGGACTGAGCCAGGTGATGCATTGGGGACTGGTTATATGTGTGTACTGCAGTATGTAGGGTAAGTTCCCAGAAACCTCTGAAAGTCCAGTGTGATGGATTATGGGGAGCATGTAATCAAGGAGTATCTAATTCCAATATTCAGTGTGTCTATTTTGCTGTGGTGAGTAGGGGATAATGAACTGTGGTGAGTAATCCCTTTGCTCTGCAAAACATTATGGAGGTTTGCTGAGATGTACTCTCCACCTTGATTATGTTGGAAATATTCACAGTATTTGTTCAGCTTCTCTACACTTACACTACTATATGTCTTTCTTATGTCCTTACTGATGCATGTTCTACTTACTTACATCACCCACTACCACGTTCTTACACCACAATCAACATCCCATGTTTAACACTCTGCCTAAACCTTATTCAGAGTGCACTACATATACTGACACCCCCACTTTCTAACCACTATATGGCATTCTATAGTATGTCATACCACACCTCTCTGCTCTGTGGCCTAGTCTGCACCACTTACCACCATGCCCTCTGCTTCCTCAATGTCACCCTCTTCTTCGCCCTCTTTGTTGGCTCATATCTGTGCAAACAGATTAGTCTAAGGATTCTTGATCTGTTGCCCAGTTTGGTTTTCAGTGTTCAAGGACAGGCAAGGGTGCAAACAATTGATAGACCATGGTGATATATAAATTGGCTTCTAGCCTGATGTAGAGGAAGAGGAACCAAGGGACTACAGTCCAAAGGCACAACATCTGGAGAGAGGCAATGTGTACAAGATAACAGAGAGTACACAGAGGAAAGAGGAGTGCTGCATAGAAGATCAGTATGTCAGATGAAAGAAATGAGAGAGGGATGACAGAGCTCATACCTCAGCAGGTGTGCAGTGTTACGAGGCACTTGCTTTGGCACCTCATAACGGTTTTCTTTTTTTCTTTTTCTTTATCTTACTTACTAGTAAAGTGTAGTATTATTACTACAAGTGTGAGCTTAGCTCCACTTTACTTAGTAAGGACTTATCCTTTTCTTTTCTCTTTTATAGTACTTAAGTATTTACATACTTGAGTGTGAGCATAGCTCCAGGTACTATATTAAGACTTATCTTTTTCTCTTTATCTTTCTTTATTTATTATAACATTTACTTGCTAAGGACTATCACTATACAATTAGCAAGGACTCCTTCTTTTTCTCACTCTTATTTACCTTTGTTTATCTCAAGTTCGTTTCGCGCTTGTGGCTGAGCCACTTATATCACATGGACGTGTACTTACTGCGCAATACTGCGCAATACTGCGCAACTTTACTATACTTAGATCGTCAGTTTAGTATAAATAGTTGACAAACTGGCAGTCTTAAACCCCAGTCTTGTCAACTTTGCAATCTAGGGATTCTCCTATACTGCGCTTGATCTAAGCTCGCTACAAACCTCACTTCACTCTAAAGAACTAAAGTCTAAGAACTCTAAGTCACTTATAATGTCGCTAAGACATCTTACACTCGTCACTCTGGATCCTTGCATCGTTATTGGTGGAATAATCTTCATCACTATCTCATTGATCCCCTTCTTCATTGTCATCAGGAATCTCTATTACATTCATCAAGCTCATACTCAAACCTTAGTTACCAGGAGTAACATTATAGACCTTCCCTAAGACCGTCCAATAGGCCACTCTTAGCATGCAGAAGTGCTGAGGTATGGGGGTGAAAAGAGGAAGATTATATAGTGTAGCAGCAACAAGGTTAGAGAGGAGCTACAACTATAAAGAACAAAGAGTGATAGAAAAGGAAAAGGAAAGTGGAATGATACATGTGAAATAAATAAATCCATGCAAAGTACCATCTGGCACAACAAGTGACTGGTGGGAAATAGATGTAAAAGGAAATGTACTCAATACATATAGGTATGATCAGCATTGTGTAGTAGACAAAAACTGACATTCAGCCCATGTCATATATGTGGTGAAGACCTTGGTGAGTTGATCTTTGTGTTTGAGAGGAAAAACCAAGCCATAGCCTGAGTAGTTGTTGAGGAAGGTGGCAAAGTAGATGTTGCCCTGAATGGATGCAATCTGCATGGGTCCAACCAAGTCAGAGTGAACAAGGCCAAGGAATTGGTCACATTGCAATCCAGACATGAAGAAGTGCATATACATTTGTTTCCCAAGAGCACAGCCAGTGCAGGGATGTGATGAGATGGGAGTGGGAATGTATTTGAAGCTGTTGACTTGGCTTTCATTGATGTACTTCACAACCTGTGGGGAGAGGTGACCAAGGCATTGGTGTCAGACATCAAGATTGGGTGCTGATATGGCATTGAGTACTGATGCTGGATCAAGACAAACCTAGTAGTTCCCATTGCACATGAAGCCTGAACAATACTCAACACCATGATGAGTCACAATGCATTGTTGTTTTTCATGGGTAATTGTAAACCCTAAGGTGTTGAGTTTACTGACAGATAAAAAATGGTTATTGGCTTTTGGTACATAGAGAATGTTTGAGAGGGGGGAGAGGTGGTTTGGTTGTCTGTTTGAAAAGCTGTTTGTGTGACTGTACCAGTTCCTAGACATGAAATAGAGGAGTTGTCTCCTAAGGTAACATGTTGTAATGACATGGAGTACAAGTAAAAATCAGATAGGTGAGGAGAGATATGGTCCATGCAGCCAGAGTCCATCATCCAGAGATTTTCATTTTGTGTGATGGCTGAGCACAATGAGAGAGCAAGGAGTTTATGTGTGGAATTAGAGTTGGAGTGAAGAAGTCGATAGAGTATGATGAAGAAGATCATCAATAGAAGTATCAGGAGCAGGAGAGTGATAAGTTGTGCAAGCTTTGCAGGGCCCATAACATGATAAGCACTCATGGTGATGAGATCAAGAATAAGCATGAGGACAGAGACAGAACAGTCAGTAGACTGGTGCTCATGAATGGAGTTTGGAGAAATGAAATGTGACTAGAGTTGATGATATTCAGAGACAAGTATTGCTAAGAGCGGCCTATTGGACGGTCTTAGGGAAGGTCTATAATGTTACTCCTAGTAACTAAGGTTTGAGTATGAGCTTGATGAACGTAATAGAGGTTCCTGATGACGATGAAGAAGGGGATTGACAAGATAGTGATGAAGATAATTCCACCAATAATGGTGTGAGGATCCAGAGTGACGAGTGTAAGATGTCTTAGTGATGTTATAGGTGACTTAGAGTTCTTAGACTTTAGTTCTTTAGAGTGAAGTGAGGTTTATAGTGGGCTTAGATCAAGCGCAGTATAGGAGAATCCCTAGATTGCGAAGTTGACAAGACTGGGGTTTAAGACCACCAGTTTGTCAACTATTTATACAAGACTAGCGATCTAAGTATAGTAAGGTTGTGCAGTATTGCGCAGTAAGTAAACGATAGTGCACAGTAATGCACAGTATGTCACGTCCATGTGATGTAGGTGGCTCAGCCACAAGCGCGAAATGAACATGAAGTAAACAAAGGTAAATAACGACGAGAAAAGGGAGTCCTTGCTAATTGTATAGTGATAGTCCTTAGCAAGTAAATGTTATAATAAATAAAGAAAGATAAAGAGAAAAAGATAAGTCTTAATATAGTACCTGGAGCTATGCTCACACTCAAGTATGTAAATACTTAAGTACTATAAAAGAGAAAAGAAAAGGATAAGTCCTTACTAAGTAAAGTGGAGCTAAGCTCACACTTGTAGTAATAATACTACACTTTACTAGTAAGTAAGATAAGGAAAAAAGAAAAGAAAAAAGAAACACGTTACAAGGTGCCAAAGCAAGTGCCTCGTAACAATGTCAGGCCGCTATTATTTTCCCTATTTTTCTCTTCATTTTTCTCTATTTTCTTATATATCTATCGTCATAGATCTTACAATCGCTCCTGATCTATCAAAGCAATTCTCATGGTCACACATTCTTTCTCTTCATCTTTATCTGCCGATGATGCGTATGTCGTCAGATCTCCGATCAGCCTGTTCTATATTTAGTTATGACTCATTCTCTCACATCTACTGCGCATGCTCACCAATCCTTCTCACACCTGCTGTGGAGTATCACCAATCACTCCCACAGTTGCTGCGGAACTCAGTCAGCGATGATGTGTCCCTCTACTATTAGATATGACATCACTACTTTACTTTCTCATTCTCTGGCCCTATACTGTACTGCATGGTCTGTGCACACTTTAGGGTACTATATATACGTAGAACTCCTAGCGGTTTATTCCCCAGTTCTGATCATCTGGGATATCCACTAGGTACAGTACCATTCTCTCTTCTCTCTTACTATATTCTAATATATCTGGGATATCCACTAGTCTAAGCGCGATTGTCCTTTTTTTTGTTGTTTTAGCTTTTCTTCAGTTGTTCGACTTTGACATAGCATCGGCCTCACAAGATAGGAATTGATCTAGCTGAAATCCATCATCTTGAACAGGCTGGAGAGTTCAATTTTCAGTGCTATGACTTCATTGGGTTTCTTGCCAAAGATGGTGAAATTGTTGATAGAGAGGATGAAAATGAGTGGTGCTGAAGAGGTGGTGGAAATGTAGATACCAGAGTTAGTGAAGGTGCATGTGAACCCAAGCTTGATCATGGCAGCAGCATGAGCTTTTGCACATGCCATTGACACAAAGCCTGTTTTAGCCCATAGATTGCTTTGCTGAGCTTACAGACCTTTCCCTCTGATCCCTTCTCTATGAATCCTTGGGGTTGCACCATGTAGATGTCTTCATCTAGGTCATCATTGAGGAATGCTGATTTCATGTCCATGGAGTATATTTCCCAGTCTTTGAGTGCTGCAATGGCAAGGTGTGTTCTGAGTGATTCAAAATAGGTGACGGGGGAGAAGGTCTCAGAGTAGTTGATTCTGTGTCTTTGAGTGAACCCTTTCATGACCAGCCTAGCTTTGAAGCATCCATCAGCTTTGTGCTTAAACATCCACTTGTTCTCTACAAGATTTTGGCATGTAGGAAGGTTGATGAGATCCCAGGTGTGGAGTTTGGTGGGCATAGCAAGTCCTGGTTGGCAGGCTGCATCCCAGGAGTCTGCAGAGTCAGAGGCACATGCTTGCTTTAGCATGAGGGGATTGTGGGAGATGGCTTGAGACAGAAGGGCAGAGAGTGAAGGTTGACTAGGTGTGGTAAATGCATCATCATCATAATCAGACCCCCCTCACTCAACATCCACAACAGAGCAGGTTCTGTAGGCACTATCAGCAAAATGAGTCAGGATCTGGGTAGTACAATGAGGGTGGAGTACAGGACCATCACCAAGGAGCTCAGTGTGAGGTCAAGAATGGCCAGATGTGTGCTGATGAGTAGTGCCAAACCACTGAGGGGGTCCAGGGGAGACAAGGGTGCACCATGGTGAGTCCACTGGGTGTGGCAAGAAGGTGCAGGTGCAGGTGCAGAAGGCATAGTGACAGGAGTGGTAACAGGTGAGGAGGGAGGAGTAATTGGCCCTTCAGCCAAAGGCAAGGGAGCAGCAGGAGCAATGGCTGTTGGAGCAGATGGAGCAGGAGGAGCAATGGCAACTGGCAGAGTGGACAGAGCAGGAGGAGTGCTACCATCATCACCATCATCACCATTGTCATCACTGTCATCATTGCCAACACCATTGCCTGGCAATGGAGGAGATGGAGGAAAGAGATCTAGGATGAAGTTGGAGTTGGAGAGGTGAGGGAAGGAGAGCTCACTGAAGGTAGCATCCTGACTGATGATAATTTTGTGAGTGTAGGGTTCCCAGAAGTGCCATCCTTGTGCACCAGGTTCATACCCAATGAAGATCATGGGTTTGGAGTGAGGTTCCAGGTTAGTACACAAGGCAGAGGGAGTATGAATGTAAGCTCAGCAACTGAAAACATGCAGGTGAGAGATGTCAGGGATAGTACCCATAGACCATGCAGAGTGTAGAGTCTCCCAGGAGAGGTGATGCATGGGCAATCAATTATATGTGTGGACAGCTGCTTCCAATGCCAGCTGCCAGAAGCCACCCATTAAACTAGTCTGGTGGAGCATGGATAACATGCAGTCAAGGAAAGTGTGATTCCAGTGCTCAGCACATCCATTCTGTTGTGGTGAGTAGGGAACAATGAACTGATAAGTGATGCCCTTTTCTACCAACACAGTGTGTAGTGATGTAGTGATGTATTCACCCCCATGATCTGTCCAAAGGTTAAGGTTCTTGATTGACTACCCAGTTTGGTTTTCAGCCCCGGCAAGGTAGTTAGTAAAGGCAACAGTCAACTGATATTTGCTCCACAGAGGGTAGTGTTACAAGGCACTTGTAACAGACTTCTTTTATTTTTATATTTTATATTTTATCTTACTTACTAGTAGAGCATAGTTTTACTACAGCTGTGAGCTTAGCTCCACTCTATTTAGTAAGGACTCTATCTCTTTTCCTTATAGTACTATGGTATTTACATACTAAGCTGTGAGTTTAACTCCAAGTACTATAAGGTGTTCCATTTTATTTATTTTACATTTACTTGCTAAGGACTATCATTATACAATTAGCAAGGACTCATCTTGTTTTGCCTCTATTTACTTTTGTTTATCTCTTGTTTCACTCATGCTTGTGGCCAAGTCACTTAGTTTACCATGGAAGCATTCCATGGAAGCATTTATAGTCACATGACCTTGTTGACTGCTGCACAATTATTGTTGATCTGTGAACTTTATACCATTTGTACTATACTTAGGACTTGTCATTCATATAAGTAGTTACAAGCCTGGCAGTCTTAAACCCCAGTCTTGTCAACTTCACAATCTAGGGATTCTCCTACCCTGCACTTGATCTAAGCTTGCCTTCAACTTGATCCATAAACCCTAAAGAACTAAGCATAAGATCTCTAAGTCACTAAGCATCACTAAGATCTCTTACACTCATCACCCTGGATCCTTGTATTGTCATTGGTGGTATCATCCTTGTCACTATCTCATTGATCCCTCTCTTCATCATTATCAGAAACTGTGGAAATTTGGATAAGTGGCTGAGGGTGGCATAGACCATCTGATGATGAAGACAGCCACTGAGGGCTAAATAGATAAAAAGCAGATACATTCTGAGATAGAGGAGCATATGAGAGAATAGATGAATACTGTAAGATGCAAGTCTATCCCTGATAGGAGACCAGGTGCACTCTCTTCAGCATCAAGCAAAAGGAAAGATAATCCAGTCATATCAAGCTGGGTATGTTCAGCTATACTACTGAACTACTTATAGTATGTACTCTAGTGCATGGACCATAGCACAGTACTTGCTAAGAGCAGCCTATTGGACAGTCTTAGGGAAGGTCTGCTATAATAATACCCCTGGTGACAAGGTGGTGGATACATGCTTGATAAGTGTAATAACCATTCCTGATGACGATGAAGAGAGGGATCAATGAAATACTGATGAGGATGATACCACCAATGGCTAAACAAGGATCCAGAGTGACAAGTTTAGGATGTCTTAGTGACGCTTAGAGTGAAGCAAGTTTGTAGTGAGCTTAGGTCAAGTGCAGTATAGGAGAATCCCTAGATTGCAAAGTTGACAAGACTGGGGTCTAAGACTGCCAGTCTTTCAACTACTTATACAAAACCAGAGTCCTAAGGATAGTACAAGTAGATAAAGTTCATGGATCAATGATGATTGTGCAGCAATCAACAGAGTCACATGACCTGAGATGCATCTGTGAATATAGTAAGTGGCTCAGCCACAAGCACAAAATGAATGAGATGTAAACAAAGATAAACAAAGGCAAGAAAGGTGAGTCCTTGCTAATTGTATAGTAATAGTTCTTAGCAAGTAAATGTTATAATAAATAAAGAAAGATAAGAAAGGAAAAGATAAGTCTTTATAGTACTTGGAGTAAAACTCACAGCACAGTAATGGATACTGTAGCACTATAAAGAGAAAAGGAAATAGAGTCCCTACTAAGTAAAGTGGAGCTAAGCTCACACTTGTAGTAATAATACTACACTTTACTAGTAAGTAAGATAAAGAAAAGAAAAGAAGAAAAAAAAGAAA
>QLPN01000360.1:0-12695 GCA_003314395.1 Albatrellus ellisii
GTGGAAGTCATCTATTTCCCATTGTGCATTCTTCCGATTTCCCTGCAGTTCCCACATGTTGTCTGATTCTGGGTATCCCTTCCATTTGATGTGATATTGGAGTCATCCATTGTTCTGCACTCTGGAGCCAATGATTGTTTCAACTTCAAACTCTGTTTTGCCTTTGATTATTTCCAGGGGTGGTTTCATACAATTGGGGCTATGTTTGGGTGTTTCCTTGAATGGTGTGAGAAGAGTGACATGAAACATGGGATGGATCTTCCATTTTGGTGGTAGTTTGAGCTGATAGTTGACAGGTCCAAGGACTTCTTTGATAGGAAATGGTCCAAACCATTTTGGGGCTAGTTTCATTTTGGGGTATCAGAGTTTGAGGTTTTTTCCATCTAGCCAAACTTGGTCACCTTCTTTATACATGATGAAGGTTTGTCATGGGAGTCCTTGATTATGCAATCAGTAAGTTTTTGACTTGCCATTACCTCTTCTCTAATGTTCTGTATATGTTGAAGTTGGTTTTGTGCTTCTGGGGCATAGGTGGTGATTGGTTTGATAGTGAATCTGGGTTTGTATCCCATAAGGATCTCAAATGGTGATTTCTGGGTGGTGGAATGAACATGGTTATCATGTGAAAATTTGGCAAAGGGAAGTAGATCGAGCCAATTGGTCAGTGATTGATTACTGAGAGCTTGGAGATATTGTTCTATTTCTTGGTTAACACATTCAGTTTCTCCATCCGATTGTGGGTGATAGGTGGTGGACATTGCCAATGTAATTCCTAGCACTTTCCAGATTTCTTGAGTAACTTTAGAAGTGAATTGGGGTCCTTGATCAGAGATGATTTTATCTGGAAGGCTGAAGCATTTCCATGCATGGTCTAAGAATAGTTGTGCAGTTTCTGAGGCAGTGATGGTCTTCTTGCATGGTGTGATAATGATAGCTTTCAAGAACTTGTTGACAATGATGTTGATTGAGTCATATCTGTTTACTTCTGGAAGGTCGGTTATGAAATCAGTGGTGACATGTTGCCAGGGTTTGTGGGGGGTTTCAGTGGGAATGAGTGGAGCTTTGATGGGATGTGTGATATTCTTGGTGGATTGACACATTGCACATCCTTCTACATATGCTTTGATGAATAAGGACATTCCTGGCCACCAGTAGTCTTGTTGGATGAGTTCATATGTTTTCCATTGTCCCAGGTGTCCAGCAGGGGTTGAGTCATGGTGAGTACATACAACTTCTTTTTGAAGTTCCTTGTTATCTGGAATATAGATCTTTCCTCAGAATAGGAGAGGTTCGTCTTCATAATTCCATTCTTGGATGCCTTGTGTTAATTTCCAAGGTCTGAGATTCTTGATTTTCTGGAATGTTTCTTGGGAAAGTGTGTCGGTCTTGAGTTGTTTGATAATTTGTTGTCTGATGTTTTTTGATTGAGTGGGTGTCAGGTGTCTTCCTGTAGTGTTTATTTGAAATACTTTTGGATTTAGCACTGTGATGTCAGAATTGTCCAAAATTACCCCCTCCTCATGGTCTGGCCTCCTGGTCAGATGATTGGCTTTATTGAGGGTGCCAGGACAGTGGGAAATCAAAAAGTTAAAGTGGGAAAGGAACAAGCTCCAATGAACTTGGCATTAGTTAAGCTGTTTTGCCATGGAAAAATACTCAAGATTTTTGTGGTCAGACCAAATATTGATGGGGTGAGGGCTACCTTCAAGGTAATGGCACCAGGTTTCCAGGGCACAAGTGATGGCAAGAAGTTCTTTGTCATAAATGACATAATTATGTTCTGGTGGTGTCATTTGTTTTGAGAGATATGTGACTGGGTGCCAGTGGGAGTCAGAACCTTGTTGGGATAAGATGGCTCCATAGTCAAAATCCAAGGCATTGGTTTTGAGTTTGAAGGGAGTGTCAAAATTGGGTATCAATAGAATGGGGGTAGTGGTGAATGCTGTTTTTAATTGTTCAAATGCTGTTTGTCAGAGATTGGTCCAATCCCATGGTTGATCTTTATGGGTTAATTCCATAAGGGGTTTGGTCATCTTTGCAAAGTCTTTGATAAAATGTCGATAGAAGTTTCCAAACCCTAAAAATGATTGTATGTCTTTAACCTTTTTTGGGATAGGCCATTTGGTAATTGCCAATAACTTTGCAGGGTCCATGTGAACTTGATCATGGGAGATGATCATACTGAGGTATTTGATTGATTCTTTTTCAAAGAAGCATTTTTCTGGTTTCAAAAATAGATCTTCCTCAATAAGACATTGAAGGACTTGACAGACTAATTTCTGATGCTCTGATAGATCATTCAGAAATATGAGGATATCATCCATGTAGATGACAATGTGACTGGTGGTGATAAGGTCATCAAAGAGGGCATTCATCATTGATTGGAATGTAGCCAGGGAATTCTGGAGGCTGAAGAACATTATGGTAGGTTCCCATAAATTTCCATCAGCTATGAATGTGGCTTTGTGTTCATCTCCATCCTTGATGTGTATGTTGTTGTATCCCCATCTGAGGTCAAGTTTGGTAAATATGGTGGCACCTTTGAGTTTGTTGATGAGTTCTGGAATAAGTGGTAGGGGATATTTGTTGGTGATAGTTCTTTTGTTTAATCTTTGATAGTCCTGAAAGGGATGTAATTTGCCATCTTTTTTTCCAACAAAGAAAAATGGAGCCACCCATGGAGAGTTTGATGGGTGGATGTATCCCTTTTTGCTGTTTTCGGAAATGAACATGTGAAGTGCTTCTCTTTGTTTATTATCAATGGGGTAAGCTTTTCCAGCATATGGTTCTATTCCTGGTTTCAGATCTATTGCATGATTCCATGAGCGTCATTTAGGTAATTGGGTGGAAGCTTCCTCATTGCCGACCATCCCTAGATCATGATAATAAATTGGGATGAGATCCATTCCTTTTCCATCACATTGATTATTCATGGCTATTTGTGTGGATAGGGTGGTGTTACGAGGCACTTGCTTTGGCACCTCGTAACGGTTTTCTTTTTCTTTCTTTTTTCCTTCTTATATTTTACTTACTATAAGTGCTAAGAGCAGCCTATTGGACGGTCTTAGGGAAGGTCTATAATAGTACTCCTGGTAACCAGAGTTTGGATATTGACTTGATGAACGTAATAGAGATTCCAGATGACGATGAAGAGTGGGATCAGTGATATAGTTACGAGGATGATTCCACCAATAACAATACAAGGATCCAGGTTGACTTAGTGTAAGACATCTTTGACTAGGTTTAGAGAGTTCTTAGACTTTAGTTCTGAGCGAGATGAAAGCGGGCTTAGTTCAAGCGCAGTGTAAGGAAAATCCCTAGATTGCAAAGTTGACAAGACTGGGGTTTAAGACCGCCAGTTTGTCAACTACTTATACAAAACTAGTGATCTATCTATAGTAAAGTTGCGCAGTAAGGCACAGTAAGTAAACAATGTTGCGCAGTAAAGCACAGTATGTTGTGTCCATGTGATATAAGTGGCTCAGCCACAAGCGCAAAATGAACAAGATATAAACAAAGGTAAATAAGAGCGAGAAAGGGGAGTCCTTGCTAATTGTATAGTGATAGTCCTTAGCAAGTAAATGTTATAATAAATAAAGAAGAATAAAGAGAAAAAGATAAGTCTTAATATAGTACCTGGAGCTATGCTCACACTCAAGTATGTAAATACTTAAGTACTATAAAAAGAGAAATAAAAGATAAGTCCTTACTAAGTAAAGTGGAGCTAAGCTCACACTTGTAGTAATAATACTACACTTTACTAGTAAGTAGGAAGAAAAAGAAAAAGGAAAAAGAAAAGAAACCATTACGAGGTGCCAAAGCAAGTGCCTCGTAACAATAAGCGTAGTATTAACTACAGCAGTGAGCTTAGCTCCTACTTATAGTAAGGACTCCTTTCATCTTTCTTTTATAGTACTTAAGTATTTACATACTTAAGTGTGAGCATAGCTCCAGGTACTATATTAGACTTATCCTTTCTCCTTTATTCTTCTTTATTTATTATAACATTTACTTGCTAAGGACTATTACTATACAATTAGCAAGGACTCTCGTCTTCTCACTTTTTATTTACCTTTGTTTATCTCATGTTCATTTCGTGCTTGTGGCTGAGCCACTTATATCACATGGATGTGACTTACTGTGCACAACTGCACAACCTTACTATAATTAGGACTCTGAATTTTGTATAAGTGGTTGACAGACTGATGGTCTTAAACCCCAGTCTTGTCAACTTCGCAATCTAGGGATTCTCCTATACTGCGCTTGATCTCACTCGCTACAAAACTCGCCTCCTTATCTAAGAACTAAGTCTAAGATCTCTAAAGTCACTCTAAATCATCACTAAGATATCCTAAACCTCGTCACTCTGGATCTTTGTATCATTATCGGTGGAATCATCCTCATTACTATCTCATTGATCCCAATTTTCATCGTCATCAGGAACTTCTATTACGCGTATCAAACATGTATCCAATCTCCAGTTACCAGGAGTATCAATATAGACCTTCCCTAAGACTGTCCAATAGGCCACTCTTAGCACTTTGACAAGACTCTGCATTCCTCCTAACAAATCACATGTGCTTCTAGGAGGCACATACCCTCAACACGGATTCATATCTCCATGGAGATTATCATCAACAACTTCTTCCTGCCAACGCTGTCTCCTTAGACATAACCAATCACCTGTGGCCCGATTACCTCCAATACGACAACACCAACAAACTCTTTTACATCAATAATCAACTCGTTTACTTCACTCGTACCAATCAAGAGCCTCAGACAGCTTATCATAACGGGCACCCAATTATTACCAATACACCACTTCTATCGGCAAACATCCACCAAGAAATCTCCCTAGATACCGATGTCTGTCAACAACATAGACAACTACTCGGAAACCACGTTCCCATCTCACTCGAACAATATACCAACACCAAAGACGAGTTTACGTTCTACAATAAACACAACCAGTGGATCTACGAAGCCTTTGACAACCCAGACGAAAACAAAGTTATCATTTGCTGGGATCCCAAGAAACCATCGGACTATGATTACATCGAAGTATATCCTGAACGAGTATCTTCACTACCCATGATCCCCAAATACCAACAGAGCCTTATCCCAAGATCAAGGCCTGAATCTCACACAAGAACTCTCTCAGGACCCCCAGAACCAAGAATGCCAATCAACGTTTCAGAACAACTTCCTCAAGTGGAAATGTTCTTTACTCCTCAAGCGACAACTTCAGGAGACAAAACCATTACCTCATCCACCCCTTTCATTCAATCAGGACTCACCTCCAGAACTACGGCTTCAAACCCAATTAATCCAACGCCAACAACAAATCACCCGAACCCAAAGAGAATTCAACAACCTATATCAAGAATGGCAAACACGTCATCCACTTCCTCTAAGGAACCCCGACTTAATAAACCATCCAAATTTTCTGGAACAGAATCCACTGCCAAAGACTTTATCCAAAAAGTTAAACTCCACTTCTTTACTAAAACTTTCAAAGATGATACAGACAAAATTGCCTTTGCATTATCTTTCTGTAAAGAAGGAACGATTGCTGGAACTTGGGCCAGACAAATCATTGATCAGCTCACCGCTTCCTCTTCAACACTCACATGGAAGCAGTTTGAGGACCAATTCGAAAAAAAAGTTCTACCCAATTAACAAAGGGGAATTATCACGCAACAACCTGGATAGGTTAGTCCAGGGAAGAGGCACAGCTTCTGAATATGTCACCATATTCAATTCTATTGCCAACACCATGGGTTATAATGACATAACCAACATCAAGAAATTCAAGAATGGTCTTAGGAAAGACATCAAGGATACCATCATGACAACTAGGGATGTATTACCAATCACCTTACAAGAATGGCAGAACCTTGCCATAAGGTTAGATCAGAACAAATCCAACAATGACTTACAGAACAGTATTCGATCTGGACAAAATGGATGATTCCTATACCCTGATGATCTACTCAAAGGGGATATTGAATCCCACTCACAGAAATTAAACCCTTGTTTTATCCGTGCAATAGAAGACTTCTCCCCCATAGAAATGTTCCAAAAAGAAGTATTCACACATGCTGGGTTTACCAGAAATGGGAGATTATCAGATGAAGAATGTGACAAAAGGAAATGAGAAGGAGCTTGTTTCAGATGCAGTATCAAAGGACATTTCAGCAGAGAATGCAAGGTCAAACGTGACCAGAATTATGGAATACCCAAGCCTGCTTATGCAATAAGGGGAACCCAAGTACGTGATGAAGAAGAAGACCCCATGATAACCATTTCCCACACCCTCATGAAATTATCCAACAAAGACAAAGCAGAAATGCAAGATCTCTTCAAGATCACTCAGAATTTTTAAAGACTCCTAAGTCAGTGACAGACAAAGGAGTAACTGATTACAAATTGGACATTGCGAGCAGGAACTCAAATTCAGACAATGAACTGTACATATCATTCTCAAAATACAATGGTTCTCCATCCATTCACATTCCTGTCAAAATCTCCATAAAGAATCAGAAAGTTGCCACCAAAGCATTAATTGACAGCAGAGCAACCAGAATCTTAATCCACCAAGACTTCGTACAACTACACCATCTGCCAACCAAAAAACTCAAACGTCATATACCTGTAAAAAATATCGACGGAACAAAAAACATCGGCGGAGATATCACACATACCTGTCATATCACCCTGGAAATCAAGAAAGCAAACATAAAACCCCATATAGAAACAAATTGATTCTATATCACCGACTTAGGAAAAGAAGACATCATCTTAGGAACCGATTGGTTACAACAACATAACCCCAATATAGATTGGACCAAGGATATGGTATCATTTTCACGCTGTCCATCTGAATGCCGACAAAATCCTATTGACACTCTGTCATTTTCCAAAGAAGAAGACCTAATCCATATAGAAGATCAATGGACGATCAATGGACTAGATCTTTTTTGCACCACCCTATCCACACAAATAGCCATGAATAATCAACATGACGGAAAAGGAATGGAACTAGTCCCAATCCATTATCATGACCTAGGGAAAGTTTTCAATGAAGAAGCTTCTACCCGTCTACCCAAACAACGATCATGGGATCATGCCATAGATCTAAAACCAGGAGTGGAGCCATATGCCAGAAAAGCTTATCCCATCAATAACAAACAATGAGAAGCCCTTCATACATTCATCTCAGAGAATAGCAAAAAAGGATACATTCGTCCATCAAACTCTCCATGGGCAGCCCCATTTTTCTTCATGGGAAAAAAGGATGGCAAACTACATCCCTGCCAAGATTATTGGAGATTAAACAAAAGAACCATCACTAACAAATACCCCCTACCACTTATCCCAGAACTCATCGATAAGCTCAAAGGCGCTACCATATTTACCAAACTCGATCTCAGATGGGGCTACAACAATGTACGCATTAAAGACAGAGATGAACATAAAGCTGCATTCATAGCCAATGGAAAATTATGGGAACCTACCATAATGTTCTTTGGTCTCCAAAATTCCCCGGCTACATTTCAATCAATGATGAATGCCCTCTTTGACAATCTTATCACCACCAGTCATGTTGTCATTTACATGGATGACATCCTCATATTTTTGAACGATCTGTTGGAACATCAGAAATTAGTCCATCAAGTTCTCCAACATCTTATTGATGAAGACCTATTCTTGAAACCAGAAAAATGCTTCTTCAAGAAAGAATCAATCAAATACCTCTGTATGATCATCTCCCATGATCAAGTACACATGGACCCCACAAAATTATCAGCAATTACCGACTGGCCTGTTCCAAAGAAGGTTAAAGACGTCCAATCATTTTTAGGGTTTGGAAATTTCTATCAACAATTCATCAAAGATTTTGCCAAAATGACCAAACTGCTCACGAAATTAACACGTAAAGATCAACCATGGGTATGGACAAATCTCTGACAAACAGCATTTGAACAGTTGAAATCGGTGTTTACGACCACCCCAATTCTGTTAATACCTGATTTTGACGCCCCATTCAAACTCAAAACCGATGCCTCAGATTTTGACTATGGAGCCATATTATCCCAACAAGGTTCTGACTCCCACTGGCACCTGGTCGCATATTTATCCAAACAAATGACACCACCAGAGCGTAATTATGTCATTTATGACAAGGAACTTCTTGCCATCATTCATGCCTTGGAAACCTGGTGCCATTACCTCGAAGGAAGCCCTCACCCTGTCGATATTTGGTCTGATCACAAGAACCTTGAATATTTCTCCACAGCAAAACAGCTTAACTGACGTCAAGCTCATTGGAGCTTATTTCTCTCTCACTTTAACTTTTCAATTTCCCACTGTCCAGGAACCCTCAATAAAGCTGATCGTCTGACCAGGAGGCCAGACCATGAAGAGGGGGTAATTTTGGATAATTCTGACATTACGGTGCTAAATCCAAAAGTATTTCAAATAAATGCCACTGGAAGACACCTGACACCCACTCGATCAAAAAATATTAGACAACAAATTATTGAACAACTGAAAACCAACACACTTTCCCAAGAAACATTCCAGAAAATCAAGAACCTCAGACCTCAGAAATTAACACAAGGCATCCAAGAATGGAACTTCGAAGATGAACTTCTTCTTTTCTGTGGAAAGATCTATATCCCGGACAACAAAGAACTTCAAGAAGAAGTTGTACATATTCACCACAATTCAACTCCAGCTGGACACCCAGGAAGATGGAAAACATACAAACTCGTTCAAAGAGACTATTGGTGGCCAGGGATGTCCTTATTTGTCAAAGCATACGTAGAAGGATGTGCTACGTGTCAATCTACCAAAAACAACACTCACCCCACCAAAGCTCCACTCATTGTTATTGTTACGAGGCACTTGCTTTGGCACCTTGTAACACGTTTTATTTTCTTTTTCTTTTTATCTTTCTTTTCTTTTATCTTACTTACTAGTAAAGTGTAGTACTATTACTACAAGTGTGAGCTTAGCTCCACTTTACTTAGTAAGGACTCTCCTCTTTCTTTTCTCTATTATAGTACTTAAGTGTGAGCTTAGCTCCAAGTACTATATTAGACTTATCTTTTCTCTTTATCTTTCTTTATTTTATTATAACATTTACTTGCTAAGGACTACTACTATACAATTAGCAAGGACTCATTTATCTCGTATCTATTTACCTTTGTTTACACCTGGTTCATTACGTGCTTGTGGCTGAGCCACTTACATCACATGGACGCATACTTACTGTGCTTTACTGCGCACTTTCGTTTACTTACTGCGCATTACTGCATGACTTTACTATACTTAGATCGCTAGTTTGTATAAATAGTTGACAGACTGGCGGTCTTAAACCCCAGTCTTGTCAACTTCGCAATCTAGGGATTCTCCTTACACTGCGCTTGATCTAAGCTCATATAACCTCGCTTCATTTCTCTAAAGAACTAAGTCTAAGAACTCTAAAAGCCACTAAACGTCGCTAAAGACATCTTACACTCGTCACTCTGGATCCTCAACTTATTATTGGTGGAATCATCTTCATCGTTATTTCGTTGATCCCTTTCTTCATCGTCATCAGGAACCTCTATTACGTTTATCAAGCTCGTACCCAAACACTGGTTACCAGGAGTAACATTATAGACCTTCTCTAAGACTGTCCAATAGGCCGCTCTTAGCAGTTATGAGGCACTTGCTTTGGCACCTCGTAATGGTTTTATTTCCATTTTTCTTTTTTATATTTTACTTACTATAAGTGTAGTATCAACTACAGCAGTGAGCTTAGCTCCTACTTATAGTAAGGACTCCTTTCATCTTTCTTTTATAGTACTTAAGTATTTACATACTTAAGTGTGAGCATAGCTCCAGGTACTATATTAGACTTATCCTTTCTCCTTTATTCTTCTTTATTTATTATAACATTTACTTGCTAAGGACTATTACTATACAATTAGCAAGGACTCTTGCTTTCTCACTCTTATTTACCTTTGTTTATCTCATGTTCATTTCGTGCTTGTGGCTGAGCCACTTGTATCACATGGACACAACTTACTGTGCTTTACTGCGCATTATTGTTTACTTACTGCGCATAACTGCACAACCTTACTATAATTAGGACTCTGAATTTTGTATAAGTAGTTGACAGACTGGCGGTCTAAAACCCCAGTCTTGTCAACTTTGCAATCTAGGGATTCTCCTATACTGCACTTGATCTCACTCGCTACAAACTCACCTCCTTATCTAAGAACTAAGTCTAAGGTCTCTAAAGTCACTCTAAATCATCACTAAGATATCCTAAACCTCGTCACTCTGGATCTTCATATCGTTATCGGTGGAATCATCCTCATTACTATCTCATTGATCCCAATTTTCATCATCATCAGGAACTTCTATTACACGTATCAAACACGTATCCAATCTCCAGTTACCAGGAGTATCAATATAGACCTTCCCTAAGACCATCCAATAGGCTGCTCATAGCACTCATTCCCACTGAAACACCCCACGATCCTTGGCAACACGTCACCACTGACTTTGTAACTGACCTTCCAGAAATAAATGGATATGACTCAATCAATGTTGATGAGCATCACACGCACGTAACGCTGGAAAACGACCATCAGCGACATCAGGCGAACACAGCGACATTAATGCGCCACACATGAAAATCATCCACAGTCGCTATAATCACGCAGTCATGCAGGCATTGGAAAACAATACCGGGTCGGCCAACGAGGGATAGGACAAATAGGCCGAGGCATGGTCTAGACCCACCAAAGTAACCATGGAGGTACGGGTCGCAAAGTCAGCATTTGGTGCGATCAGCGCTATTCCTCTTTTGCTCATCCACTATAGTATGATACTTTATTCACTCGCATACAGACTCCACTTCATTTCAAATATCCCTATGATCGACCCTACACTGTAAATTTTCTGTTGTGTTTTGTTGTGCTCCAGTCTTGGAGCTAGGCTTGTATTTAGATAGTGCATCGTCCGTTGAGAGGACCAGATTCCCCCTGCCCTTGATTTGACTTCTTCTCCCGTCTGAGTCGATAATCAAAAAATGAGTATCAACCTTCCCTCTGTGTGTCTTATTATCGAGAAAAGTGCGCATTCCCCGTAAGTTGTGTTTATCATTGCATTGCGTAGTGTTCTCCATTGCGTTCTCCATTGCATTGCACTGCATTGCATTCGCTACTGTGTTGTGTTTTTGTGTCCACTACATTGGATTCTCTATCGTGCTCTCTATTGTGTCATTTTGCATCAGTCTTATCGCACCATATCACTGGTTTATTACCCAAGTCGCGTTCCTCTAGTAGCTCTAGTCGAATCGCACTATTGCCCTTATTGCCCTTAACTACTAATCCTCTCTACTTTGGTGTCTAGAGAACTTTACAGCTCGCACCCTCCAGCAATTGCTGTGGTTGTGGTTACATTTCCCCTTCAGCCTGGCACAGCACATATCAACGTCATCATCGACAAATTCTCGAAAGCTATTATTATCACACCATGCAAGAAGACCATCACAGCCTCAGAAACTGCACAACTATTCTTAGATCACACATGGAAGCGCTTTGGCCTTCCAGACAAAATCATCTCTGATCGAGGACCCCAATTCGCTTCAAAAGTCACTCAAGAAATCTGGAAAGCACTAGGAATTACATCAGCAATGTCCACCACCTATCACCCACAATCCAATGGAGAAACTGAACACGTTAATCAAGAAATAGAACAATATCTTTGAGCTCTAGGAAATCAATCACCAATCAATTGGCTTGATTTACTTCCTTTTGCCAAATTTTCTCACAACAACCACGTTCACTCCACCACCCAGAAATCACCATTTGAGATCCTTATGGGATACAAACCTAGATTCACCATCAAACCAATCACCACCTATGCCCCAGAAGCACAAAACCAACTTCAACATATACAAAATATTAGAGAAGAAGTAATAGTGAGTCAAAAACTTACTGATCGCATCACCAAAGATTCTTGCGACAAACACAGAACAACCTTCATTACATATAAAGAAGGTGACCAAGTTTGGTTAGATGGAAAGAACCTCAAACTCCGATACCCAAAAATGAAACTAGCCCCAAAACGGTTTGGACCCTTTCCTATCAAGGAAGTCCTCGGACCTGTCAATTATAGGCTCAAACTACTGCCAAAATGGAAGATCCATCCCACATTTCATATCACCCTTCTTACTCCATTCAAGGAAACACCCGAACATGGCCCCAACTATACTAAACCACCCCCAGAGATAATCAAAGGCGAAACGGAGTTTGAAGTGGAAACAATCATTGGCTCAAGAATACAGAACAATGGAAGACTCCAATATCATGTCAAATGGAAGTGATACCCAGAATCAGATAACATGTGGGAACCACAGGGAAATCTGAAAAACGCACAACGGGAAATAGATGACTTCCACAAATGAAGGCCAAGTGCACCTAGACCTCTCCGTAGCCTGGGAATAGACCTATTCATGTTCCGAAATCACCTGACCACCCCCCTCACCCATACTTAAGGAAGTTGCCCCATGTTCAAAACATCCACCACCCAACAATGCATTCCCTCCCTCCCTCATCTGTTCCCTCATCCCCCCTCTCCTCCTTCTCCCTCCTCGCCTCCCCCATGTTCTGCACCTCCCCCCTCCCCTACAC
>QLPN01000371.1:0-13591 GCA_003314395.1 Albatrellus ellisii
GTATCGCGGCAGCGCCATCCCTGAGGTCAAAGCTATTGGTAATGGACACTGCCACAGTATGTGTCTGCCCGTGATATGCATTTGATCGCGGTGATCTCGCTGATGCTTGCTTGCTTTCAGTCACTGAGAACTGCCGGCGCATCAAAGGCGTGTGGATGTGCTTTGGTGGGGGAGGGTGCGTTGTCTCACTGCTACCCAGTATTCTTCTAAGTTTTTTCTTCCGCAGATCGTACCAAGGGTATGGTAAGATAGGGTGAGCTGGATATCTTGCACACGAATCACATCCCACCTGATATTCTTTTGTCTGTTTAGCTTCGACCACCGTTTCCGGATATACGATATCTCGGAGTACGGCGAACAAATTAGGACATACAAGCGGCTGGAGAACGATGAAATTGCAGACGAGATGGTGTTGGCGGGGCATGGGGCCCCGCTTCCCTTGGAATGGTGAGAGGACGTGGGAAGAAGGGCGGAAAGTTCAGGTTCGTAATACTTCAAGTTAAACATGTACTATTCTTGTATTGTAACGCTTATTTGAGGGTATTGTTATTGTTGGATGTCTGACATTGGTAGTCTAAGCTGTTATACTACCAATACAAATTGAATCCTGGTTCAGTACTTGCTGTCTTTGGGTAGATGTGGGAGACAACTCTATTGATGTTCAAAGAGTCTCAGACTGCCCCGTTCGTACATCCCTTCCTAGCTGCGCCTGCTCCCATTGCTGTAGAATGTCGGTAGCTACAAGCTTCCGACTCGCTGCTTGACGTCGCCCTTCGTCCGAAGGTGCTCGATTATATCCCAGGAACATGCCACGTCCCAGGCCCAAGCCCACCCCGCCGCGTCCTTCTGGAAGAGGATGTTGCTGTGCGTCAGTGCAGTAGTAGTATAAGGTGCCGAGACCGAGCACGACGTCAACGCCGACTTGCTTGTGGTGATGGATGTTTGACCATGGCGTACCGTATTCTGGACCGTTACTCTTCAGGCCTGGCCTCGCAGTCGTTGCTAAGATCTGTGCCGTCGGCCCTCAATTTATTGGTCGTGTTCATGTGGATCTTTTGGATATCCAAGTCATTTAACTTCCTGAGTATGTAGCCTGCACTATTCGCATAAGTGACGACTAGTAGTCAGCAACTATAGATGAGACGGCAAGGGCCTGTGGATGCTCTGGGCAGGTCATGACTAGCATGAGAGGGGCAATAACTATGTGTAGCATAAGGTCTGTGGAGGAGACTAGATAACAATGATGACAATGTCATCGTTAGTGGCACTGTCCGGTGGGCATGTTGACAGATCGGCTAACTAATGATACTTCTGTGTGGGACCTTCTCTAGAGTGTTGTGCTGGTTACGATTGTATAAAGATATTTGTTCTTACTTATGTTGATACTACTGCGAGGTGTGTGCGGATGGGAAAAATTCGAGTTGCCATTTGGGGGTCATGTGACCCTCACACGTGCCAGATGCTACTCGCAACGATTTCCGGGAAGAAGGGCACAATGGCAAAGGGCAAGCCGAAATTTTACGAGCTGCCAACGGGTGGATGTTAAAATACGAGCACCATGCAGACAAAGAAGAAGGGAAATTTTCTTGCAAATGCACCAAGGGCGTGTTTCTGTACATGCACCATATTTAAGTATCTACTAAATATCAAATTGTAGGCCCAGCCCATGGCGAAAATCACAGGGATGAGGAAATCACAAGGATAGGGAGTGAATGGAGCGAGCTTGACGGCTGTTAGGATTCAGCATGTGTGGCGGCCGAACACCTATAGTCGAGATGTACAGAACCCTGATAGGAATAACAAGATATGATTCAAGACGAATGGCGAACCGTCCTTTCGTGGATAGTTGTAATCCTAAGATGATACAAGAGGTCAAGAATGGTCTTTGTCGTATGCCTCAAGTGGCTTATAAATGGTATTGGAGATGAAAAGAGAAGAGGATCGAGACAAAGGGAATCGTGCGATGCTCTGTAATACCGTTGTCATGGGGTTGCACCCATGTATTCGTACAAGGAAGCCGTTACTAGGTTAATATACCTATAGTGGTGCTCTGGAGCCATTTAGTGATTGGAGAGAAAAATGAGAAGAATCCTGACAATGGCCCAAAATACAACAGTGGAGATGTCCGAAAAAGTGGAAGACTTTGGGGATGGAGACACCACTTCGGAGCACAGCTCACAACCAAAGAACCTCAGATCCACACACACCAGAGCAAGCAATGCAAACTATGTTATTGACCATAAACATAGGAGAAAGGGATGGATCAAGGAAAGTGTGACTGAGAAAGTGTATGAGAGAAGTTGTCCATGGTGGCAACAAGGCAAGAAGAGTCAGATGCAGAAAATGTACAAGAAATGAACAGTGGAAGAACAAATTCGATCTTACACCAATACAATAGAAAGGCATCGGAATGCCATCGACCTTGCTTGGCAACAATTTTGCAATAACAAAGGTTATATTAACATGTTGGAATTGCAAACTGGCGCATGCACGACTTACTACTTCCTTTTTAGGCAACTCGGCAGAAGCCGACGCACGCGCAAACTTTCGTCTCCTCTCCGCAGAAAACACCTGTTTATATAACCCTTTGTTATTGCAAAAAAAAACAGGTGTTCTTCTGCACAAGAAACACCAAAAAGCATCCCAAGAACAAGGACAAAAGCACTGATGCCAGTCAGTAAGTAAGTTAAGGAGGTGTAAAGTAAGATCTCACCTCAGTCTTGAAAACAACACAAGGACTGAGGGGGAAAAAAAGGCAAGCTATCATAAACAGGCTAGATAAACTGCCTGTGGCTTGGAACTGTATAGCAGAGTGATTGAAAAGTAGGTATTTATCATATGTTTTCTGTGGAGAGGAGACAAATGTTTGCACATGCATTGGTTTCTGCCGGGTTGCCTAAAAAGGAAGTAGTAAGTCATGCATGTGCCAGTTTGCAATTCTAACAAACAATGTCTGGAGGTACACCACACAACAAGAGCTATGTGGTGTTGAAAGTGTGATGAACAGTGTGGCAGTCTCCTGAGACCAAGGCACTCCATTCAAGGAGGTAACAGGGAGAGGGTGTGAGCATGCAGGGCAGAATGCCCAGAAAGAGAGCAGATCACTCAGAAAGTTACAACCCTAGCATTACAGAAGTATAGTAATGAGTGTAGTAGTAGGCTAGGGAGGGAGAAGATATAGAACTCAACTGAAGATCAGTGTCCCTAATCTGATACCTATATATGTAAAGGTGTGGCACACAGACCATGCTTATGTAATAGAGTGTGGGGTGTGGGTGCTAGAGTGAAGAGCAAAAACCCATGTCAACATGTGGCACCTCCAATATGAAAACCATGGCCACTGTAAAGACATCACAGTCCAGTTCCAGTTGCCTGCCACACAGCATGACAGCAAACTAAAAATAGAGGTTTCATGAGAGGAACAAAGGTATCATCTTCATGAAAGGAGAAGAAGGGTGTGGAAGTGAGTGCATTGAAACCATTGACCTTAATGTGGTACTGTAGTGCAACATGCAGACAAGTCAGAACATTGAAAGCAAATTTAGTGATGGAAATAGCCATCCCCAGTGCACCATGTGCACACAGGCTATGGCAGACAGCAGCAACTATAATGTATAGGAGTGATAGGATGTAGGAAAATCCAAACAGGGACCGAGAAGTGGGCAGCATGCCTGCAGCAGAGAGTAATTGGTTGCAGTCACAGTAGGGTGAAGCAACATAGTTCAAGTGTGCTGCAGGATTGTGGTGAGGGAGTGAAAAGATAAGATATAGGGGAGTACTCACTCAGACACAGAGGAAGACATCTGAGGAGATGTATAGTAGAGAGGTCTATCTTATATAGTGTTTGTAGGTTGAGTTGAAGTGGAGTGTAAGTAAGGTAAATACAACAACAACCATATGCAGAGGGACACACATTGTCCTGGAGAAGTATGTGGAGTGTGAGTGATCAGACAGTGAGTGGATATAAGTCTGAGGAAGAAGTTGTGAAGTTGTGAAGTGTATGATGTGGTAAATAGTACATATATACAAGGATGGAGCAAGCCGAGCAGGTTGTGGTAATAGTATGCACATGGAATTCAACACACCAGTGGTCTTGGGGAATGGTATATGTAGTGTCAAGAAAGGGTGACCATTGTGTGTACAGCCACTTGTAAGGGGAGATGACCATGATACATGCTGTTGTGCAGCAAAGTCAGAACTATGTGTGAGTAGCAATTCCCCAAGACTGTTGGAAACACATCAGTCTGACAAAGTATGCATGTATGTGCCATACACACTGACAGCAACTCCAAAAGGTGACTGCTGTGACAGCCCAAACCATGGCATTGAAAGAGTTGTCAAAGTCAAGACCAGCCAGCAAGGCTAAAAGGTGATCATCTGTGATTGGTGGATGAGTGTTAAATATCTACTGTATGTCGTCAAATGCATCTCTCACTTCTCCTTTTTTCTTTTTTTTTTCACCAATCTGTGCAAAAAGGGATCAGTGAGGTTGTCCACTGATGTGACATACAAGTATGAGAAGGTGAGATTCCAGGACATGCTAACAATGTCTGACTGTTGAACGCATTGATTGGCCATGAGGTTGTGACTGTGGCCATGCTAGAAGGTGCCAATAATGCCTTCATTGTCACTATGAATGTGCATCATGTAAACCAAAGGTATCAGCACAGAGAATAGCTAATTCAATTGCAATAGCTTCACCCCATCCAATGTCACAACCTGTGGTATGTCACCAGCCAGGCAGCCATTTCCAGGCCATGAACTGTGAGGATTGCCAGACAAGACCAATGCCCCAGTTGGTTGAAGCATCTACCCAAATACCTATGTCAATTGGTGTGGAATATGGATGCAGGGTATGCAAACCCATGCTGGTATGCAAGGTCCACAGCCACCATTCAAGATCCTGCCAGAAGGATTGGGGTGGGAAGTGTTCCTGTGTATGACCCAGAGGACAAGATTGAAAGGAGGCAATGAATGATGATATGGAAGACAGGTATGATTGGCCATGTGGAAAAATGAAGGATACATGTGACAAGGAGCCATGCAAACTAAGAACCTGTTTGATGGGACAGTGCTGTCATTGAAATTTGGTGATGAAGGACTGCAATTTGGTGATTAGCTTTTGGTGTTTCATGTCTGTGAGTCAAATGGTGCATAAAGGAATGTCCCAAAAGAAACTGACATGGGCAAATGTATAAGCAAAATCCTGACCCTTGGAATTATGCCAAGGGACACCTAAGGAGGAAATAAGGAGCTTGGCACCTTCATGGTCAAATGGATAATCAAACCATCCAGCAATGTATGCATTGTGGAAGTGAAATGAAACAACATAACATTGTCTACCCATTTTGCAGATGATTGGATGCCCAAGCCATCCCAAATGTCTATGACCACATCAGTAGTCTCCCATTGTAATCCAGAAGCAGAATCTAGACCAAATGGTGCAACATGGTCTCGCCAAAAGAGACCACAATGCACAATAACAAGAAACTTCTTGTCTTGTGGGCTGATAGGAATCATCCAATATGCTTTCTCAATATCCAAGTTGCTGCTTGGGCACCCAGTGGAGCTGACACAATCTGAATCTGTATAGAATAAGCAATAGCAACTTGACAGCCACAGCAAACATGATTTGCACAATTGCACAAAGCAAGGAAGACCTCTCATGACACATGAAACCAGACATGCAAAATGTGCAATTGCCGAAATAGTGACTTGGCTTGGGTTCAAACCAAGGACCTCCCTTACTCCAGGTGGGTGCTCCAACCACTGAACTACCAGGCTGTGTCTAAGTGAAGTGCTAATAGCATGATGTGGAGCTGTCACAACTACTGTAGAGTTGTAACTCTGCTACAAAAGTATTGTAGCTCTGTTATGAAGTGTAGTAGCACATGTACAGGGTCAGGCACTTGACCTTAACCCCAACACAAAAACCCTCCCATGCTCAACAGAGAGTAACATGCATATTACCATGACAGGCTCAAGTATGTGCACAGCAAAATGAAGGTCCAGTACATGTGCAGCAATGGTAGACATGCTGCAGTAACACATTGACAAGCACATGCAGTAGTGACATATTGGAAAGATGTGTGAAGCACTGTCATAGAAACAACACATGCAGCAATAGACAGGGCTGAGAATGTGTGAAGCCAGTGTCAATCCACATCACAGGATGAGATATGTGTAAAGCATGAAACAAGGAAAGTGATGCACATAGTGAATGATAAGAACAGGGCACATTGCATCTAATTCATGAAAGAAAAACCCCCAACAACAGAATGAAGTAAGAATATGAGGAAGTAAAGAACATACAATGTCTGCAACTTGTGATGCTGTACCCCATGTAGTGGAGAAATCATCCAAGTCAATGGGGTCATTGGCAGGGTAGCCTGCACTTCCATGGGAGGGTATGTTGTGTACTATGTGCCATTTGACATTATTAGAGCCATTGAGGGGCATGACCACATGAACTGGGCATGTGGCAAAGTGTCTGCCACAGATAGAGCACATCTGCAGCTCAGAGAATGGACCAGACATGCAGCATATGCCACATTCTTCTTGTAGGTAGTTGTGAGGCCGACACTAAGCCAAAGCCAAACAATGAAGAAAAACTAAAACAGAGGACAATCGCACTTTGACTAGCAGATATCCCAGATGTATTAGCATATAGTAATAGAGAGAGAAGAGAGTACTGTACCTAGCAGATATCCCAGATGATCAGAACTGGGGAATAAACCGCTAGGAGTCCTATGTATATATAGTACCCTAGATTGTGCACAGACCATGCAGTACAGTATAGGGCCGGAGAATGAGAAAGTAAAGTAATGATGTCATATCTAATAATAGAGGGGACATGTCAGTGCTGACTGAGGCTCTGCAGCAACTGTGGGAGTGATTGGTGATATTCTGCAGCAGGTGTGAGAAGGATTGGTGAGCATGTGCAGTAAGTGTGAGAATAAGAAGTCATAGCTAAAGATAGAACGGGCCGATTGGAGATCGGACGACATATGCATCATTGGCTGATAAAGACAAAGAGAAAGAGTACGTGACCATGAGAATCGCATTGGTAGATCAGGAGTGATTGTAAGATCTATGATGATATAGATGTAAGAAAATAGAGAAAAATGAGGAGAAAAATAGAGAGAATAATAGCAGCCTGACAAATACCCCCTTCTTAAGGTGAGACATCCTGACGAGTGAAAAATGGAGATGAGCAGGCATGGCAAATATCTTCTTCTTCACCTTCCATAGATTTGAAAGGAATGCCAGCAAAGAGTGATGGAGAAAGAGGAATGATAGAGGAAGACTTGGGTAGTTCTTTCAAGTCTTCATATGATTTAGGAGTAGTAACTCCATCATCGTCCTCATCTGTGAAGTCATCTTCATCATCAATTATACCAAAAGGTACTTCTTCATATCCTTCATCAAGAACTGGTGGGGTAGAAAGTGATGTGTCTTCATGAAGTCATTGAGCATAATGTGGTTGAGCCATCATTTCTGGTGAATATTCTATCTGGTAAAGGGAATAAATGGCTACCAAATGTATCACTTGAGGATGTTCTTTATGGTACCTCTTGAGCATATCAGGAACATCTTCCATCAATACTGAAGCAGGTTCCCAAGAATTTTCCTCTGTGGGGTAGTCCTTCCATTTGACCAGATATTGAACTTTACCATGAGAAAGACAACTATTGAGGATTTCTTCGACTTCATATTCTTCAACACCATTCTTGATGATAGGAGGGGGGGGAGGACAGATTTCTCGTTTGACGATGACATCTTTGACATATGGACAAAGTTTGATGACATGGAAAACTGGATGAATCTTCATTGTCTTGGGAAGTTTGAGATGGTATGCATTATTTGAAAGTACTTCAAGTACTTCATATGGTCCAAGACGTTTGTGATCCAATTTCTTCATCGGTCTGCCTGTGTTGATATTAGTGGCTTCAAGCCATACTTTATCTCCAATGGTGTAGATGGGAGTTTTGCCATGATGTTCATCATAAAACTTCTTCATATCATCTGCTGCTTTCTTCAACAACACCTCTGCTTCTTCTCTGATGTGTTTAAGCCCTGCTAAAAACTTGTCCACTGAGTCAACCTTGGTAGATGTACAAGGTTCATGGCCCATTTGAGGATCTTGTCCATAATTCAGCATGAATGGAGAATATTTCGTTGCTGAATGGACACGATTATTATTGTAAGTGAATTCTGCCATAGGCAACCAGCTTGCCCAGTCATTTTGTCGATCATTTATGAAGATATGGAAATATTGTTCAATTTCTTGATTGATCTGTTCTGTTTGTCCATCTGTCTGGGGATGATAAGCTGTAGATGTAGCTGTTTGAATCCCCAGTAAACAATTCAATTCACGCATAACTTGTGATGCAAATTGAGGTCCTCTATCTGATAATACCTTCTCTGGGAGACCATGATGTTTCCAAACATGATCTCTCATAAGGTGTGCCACTCCTTCTGCTGTAATTGTCTCTGTTGTTGGGATAGCATGAATCATTTTGGTAAAATGATCCATGACCATAAGAATAGAATTGTTGCCTTGGCTTTCAGGCAATTTGACAATAAGATCTGTAGAGATAATCTGCCAAGGACGTGATTGGATTTCATTAGGCGTTAGCTCTCGTGGTTTGGTAGGGAAAGTCTTCATCCTTTGGCATAAATTGCATCCTTTGACATATTTCTCTACATATGACACCATGTTTGGGAACCAGAAATGTTGTCGAACCATTTCCAAGGTTTTCTTGTAACCTGGATGTCCTGCTAGAGGTGAATCATGACAGGTCTTCATCAGTTCAGCATACATTGTTTTTGGGACATATAATTTCCCATCATAGAAGAGTGTCTTCTTTTCGTCTTCACTCCATCTCATGAATACTGCAGTCTTCCTCAAGTCTGCATCCAACTTGTCCCACACTTTGTAGTCATGATCTTCTTTTTGTGCATCCATAATTTTCTTCAAGATAGGAGGACTAAGAGCTGCAAGGGAAATTTTGTGTTTGAAAAATTCCAGCTTGAGCAAGATGATGTTCTTGTTGTCATCTTCTACCCCCTTCTTATGGTCTGAATGTCTCGAGAGGAGATCAGGGCGAACATTGGTAGAGCCTGGTTTGTGGACCATATCAATTTGGAAGTGAGACAAATAAAGAGACCAGCAAGCTTGGCAACAATTGAGTTTTTGAGCCGTCATGAAGTATTCCAAGTTCATGTGGTCAGTGATGACCTGAACAGGGTGAATGGAACCTTCAAGGTAGTGATGCCATGCTTCCAAAGCATGAATGATGGCCAACATCTCCTTGTCGTATATGTCATAGTTACGCTCAGCAGGTGACAAACCCTTACTGAGGTATGCAACTGGGTGCCACTTGTTATCCTGTTGAAGCTGTGAAAGAACTGCACCAGTGGCATAACCAGAACTATCCACTTCAACTCTGAACGGATACTGCTCATCTGGAAAAACCAAAACTGGTTCAGAACACACTGCATCTTGTAAATGAGTGAATGCCAGTTGTTGTTCTTCATTCCAATGCCACTTGATGTCTTTCTGCATAAGTTCATTCAAGGGTTTAGCAATATTAGAAAACCCAAGAATAAAGCAATGATAAAAATTGCAGAAGCCCAAGAACAAGTGGACATCATGAAGGTTCTGTGGAATTGGCCAGTCTTTGATACCCTGTACTTTGACTGGATCCATAGCAATCTTGTCAAATGAAATCTTCAGGCCTAGGAAATTGATAGATGTCTGTTCAAATTTGCATTTCTCTGGTTTGAGATAAAGTTTGTTGTCTGTGAGTATTTGAAGGACTTCCTGTGTGACCTTGTGATGTTCTTCTATTGTTGCTGTAAATATCAAAATGTCGTCCATATAGACCACCACAACTCCTTGTGAGATGAGACCATGGAACAAGTGATTCATCATCATTTGGAAAGTGGCAGGGCTATTGCAGAGACCAAAGAACATAACCAAAGGTTCAAACAAGCCTTTGTTAGTGATGAAAGCTGCTTTCCATTCATCACTGTCTTTAATCCTGACATTGTTATAGCCCCAATGAACATCCATTTTTGTGAAGTATCGTGCTCCATGAAGGCGATCAATCAATTCCAAAATAAGAGGAAGTGGATAACTGTTTTTAATCATCATGTCATTGAGCTTGCGATAATCTTGAACAGGTTGAAGATCTCCAGATTTCTTTTTGATGAAGAAAAATGGTGATGCCATGGGAGATTTCAAAGGACGAATATGACCACTTTTCAAATTTTCTTCAATGAACAACTCCAATTGTTTTTGTTCATCCAAGGAAAGATTGTAAACTTTACCAGCCGATGGTTTTGCACCTGGTTTAAGTTCAATTGCATGATCCCAAGGACGTCTTGGAGGGAGAGTGTCAAAGGCTTCTTTATCAAATACCTGTTTGAAATGATGATATGCTTTGGGTACAATGTCTTCGAAATTCTTCAACTTCTTTTTCTCTGCTTCAATTGCAAGTTCTTGGCTAATATTTTGAATGGATGCCTCCATTTCCTTTTGATTGACCATAACCATCAATATCCGATCTCCTTCTTCAGCTGCTATCCTTTCTTCGGCTTCTTGATGTATTGTCTGATTTTGCTGCTTCATTAGCTTCTTGTTTGACTTCCATACTTGTCTATCAGCCTTGAGACGCATTTCACATCTGTGTGGGCATCTGGTGAAGTGTATTTTTCCCTGCAGCCAATCAATTTCAGGGTTATGGATTTTCAACCATGATTCACCAACAAGTACGTTCTTCTTGCCCAAATTGCAGACTGCAAAAGTAGCACGTTCAGTATGGCCATCAATAGTCATGATAAAGTCAATCATCTCTTCAATAGATCCTCCTTGATTGAGTGATCCATTGATGTTGTAAACTGGAATGGGTTTTGCCAATTTTTTTGTGTTTAAGTTGTTTTTCTTGACAAATTCTTTGTTGACGTATAATCCTGTAGCACCTGAGTCCAGAAGAGCATTGACTTCTAAAGTTATTCCAGTATCCACTGTTTTGATTTTGAGTTTCATTTCAGGGAAACTAGTAATGTCGAATAATGTTCTTCTGACATATTCCTTTTTCTTGACAGGAGGAATAGCCTGTTGCACTTGTGGCCTCACTTCAGACTGAGAGTAAGACGGAACAATGGATGTTAAATAAATTTGTGTACAAGCATTGAGACGATCAATGTCTGTATCATCAGTCTGAAGCATAGAAAACCTGTTGTAGGATGGCGAACTTGTGCTCAGTTCCTGTCCAACCCAAAACCTGACTGTTGTGCTCCACTCTTTGAGCCATTTGGATCATTCAATCTAAGACCACATGCCTGAAACTCCTTCTGCATCTCTGCCAAGAAGTCTGCCTCGTTCAGTGCACGCATTTCCTGAAGGGTCCTCACATTCCCCCTTCATTGTTGTTGTTGTTGCCCCTGAGGGTATCTTGGTTCGGGACATTCTCTTGCGAAATGTCCTTCTTTGCCACAATTGAAACATAGTACAGGGCGTGGTCCTTGAGCTCTATTGACATCCATTGGTTCTCCTGCAGGTGCAGCTGTAGAAGTGAATTGGTGAGGGGTGAAATTACGCTGTTGCTGTCCCTGTTGCCTTCTGTACTGCTGCTGCTGCATTTGTCTTTGTCCCAAAGTCGACTCGAAATTCTGCATATCTTGATATGCATATGCCCTGACTCTTGCTCATCTGATCCATCCTTCTAGATCACCAGGGAGAGGTGTCTCGACATAACAGGACTGGAGAAGGGGACGATTCATCCCTTTCTTGAACAACATGCATAACATGCCATTGTTATATCCAGATGCTGTTTTGTAAAGAAGGAATTCAGTGATATATTCCTCTATATGACAACTTCCCTGTGAAATAGTTGTCAATTTTTGTTGAGCTGTTTGCTCTTCATTGTGATCCCCAAAGGTGATCTTCATCATCATCAAGAGCTCATCGAAATTCTTGAATGGCTCGTCATACTTGTGAGGCTCTACTCTGTAAGCCTCCATATCTCATAGGACCCCTTTCTTCCATTCTTCTGCATATCCTCCTTTGATATAGGATAGTATGATGGTTATCTTGTCTTTGTCTTTGTATTCCGGATGTGCTCGAAGAACAAGATAGATTTGATCCAAAAAGGATTGGAATTTCTTTTTGTTGCCATCAAAAGGAGTTGGTTCTGTGATGTGAACCTTGGAAAGGTGGACATGGGGTGGGAGGCCTATTCCTGGCCCAGAAGAGTGACCTCCTTCTCCTGATGCTAGGCATGTCATCAGATCTGTCATCACTTGTTGTTGCTGGACCAGCAGCTTCTGTTGATTCTCAATTATCTTCATCATCTCCCCAAAAGTTGGTGGTTCATGCTCTTGATCCATATGAGCAGATGGAGCAGACGGAGGTACTAGAGTTGCTGCTAAGGCTGTACCAAGACTGTTGATTTCAGATTCTAAGTGCTGTGACATCGATGGTTCTTGATCTCCTAAGCTCGTGAATCGATTCCTTGAGTGAGATTCTGGTTCTTCGCTGTCCTCCCTGTGTGTGGGTGGAGATGGTTGTCTCCTGCCCCACATGTTCCACTGGTTGTCTTGAGACAGATTGACCAATGATCTGTCTGATGATTTCTATAAGTGTTCCAGTACTTCTGTGGTTGAGCGATGTCAAGTCAATGGCATGCTCAGTCATAAAACAGAAGTACTATATTCTTCAATAAAATGCATGGATGATAAAACAGACAAACAAGAACACAACAAAGATCTTGAAAAACAATATGTCTACGCTAGTATGTAGACATTTGGGGACCCCCTGCAATATAAGAAGCGAAGTGATGATGGGGATTAATGTGGAAGGTGTGATCAGGGTTAGCTCCTAATTATAGGAGGACTGGGGGAGGGATGAGGGAAGGGTTGTTGTAGTACTGATATAGCAGTGATCTGAACAAGGTGGGAGGGTACTTAATATGGTACTGTCTGTCCTGATTCTTCCACCACTCTGATCTTGGATCAGGAAAGATCCAAAAGGGGAACTGCTCATAGTTTGTCGTGGGTTTGTTGTGACGTTGAATGATGACTTGTGCATGCCAAGCTAAAAGGCAATGGTGAAGATGAAGACGGGTGGTAGAGGGGTGGGTGACAGGGAGGAGTGAGTAAAATTGATGTTTAGACCTTTGTCTAAAAGATGCTCTGTCCTAGAGCAAGTGTGGGGGGGACAATGGCAGTGTGTAGAAGGGATGGGCAGTCCTGGAGCTGTTAGAAGACCCACCGAGTTCCCAGGAATCAGGGTATCATATGCTGTCCCCCCAGAATGTCCATGATTGTGTATTGATTGCTCGACTCCAAGTGTCCACCATGTGTGTGCTGTGGAGGATGTCGCTGGGCATGAGGTGGAGGTGTAAGGGGTGAACACTATAACAACCCGCAACAATTTGAAGGGTAGAAGACGGTGAGCAAGGGGCATATACTTTAGTCCACAGGCTACAGATACACTCACTCTCGTGTTTCTGCCACTTGCAGTGTTGACAGAAATGGAGAGGAGGGCGAGGGAAGAAAAGTTGGTGATGGAAACACTTTTGTT